>JASJUZ010000147.1:0-73448 GCA_037159825.1 Tupiocoris notatus | reverse complement strand
ACACGCTGTAACGCATTCGACTTTTCGGACGATCGCAATACTACCGCTACGTAAAAATGACATCGTAAAAAATTACTAGGTACTGAAAAATGAAATATTAAGGTTGACAAAGATCGGAGCCTTTTTTCCAAAGATTTTCTATAATATTTATTTTGCAGAAGAAAGATAAAATTTAATTCGAATTCGTTCTATTCCACGTTGGTGAAATGATTTCCCCTCATAAGAGCCTGAAGATCCTCACCACTGTGCTGTATGAATTCTGGATCTGACAGAGATTCCGGATCCAGGCCGTCGAGACCGTTTTCGTTGTTGCTGCTCAAAGCTTTTTCCACGTCGTAAAAATATTTTGACGCGAAAATAATGCGATAAAAGCATATCATCACAATCCGCAGATCTATGAGGCGTTCGAGGTCGAATATTATTTCTTCCATAGTCGGAATCTCGATCTGATGCTGTCGCAGAATTTGGTTCAATGTTTTGCAGTATTCGGTCAAAAGAAAGCTCTGGTTTTGTCGAAGAACTTGAGGATGTACACTTGAATATAGGAAGTACGTCAGGTCCCAGCCGAGCGTGTTGAAATGAACCAATTGGAAGTCGACGATCCTGGAAATTAGCGGAAATAGAATATAAAAAAAAAAAGTCGCTCTAAAAAAAATTGTTTTTCCCACATTGTTTATTTTACCTCATCTCGATAATTTCCTTTGATATCGTCGAATGTTTGAACATAAGATTGTTCGTCCAGTAGTCTCCGTGGTTGAGCACTTTAAGTTTTTCATTTGGGATCGATTTTTGAGCGGCCAACCGTTTCGCCATTGATGCGGAATATTGTACCAACTGTCTCCCGCATTGCGCCCTATCGAACATTGTTTTTCCATTAGGAGATAAGAATTTGTAGATAAAAATTTGACGCTAATTTGCGAATCGAGTACCATTCGGCGGGCCATTTTCGTTCAATTGCCAATCCCAATGATTTCAAGCCCATTCCGATAGTTCTGTGAATTCCATCCGGATCCGCTGTCAAGTGATAATTTGAATATTGACTCTCGTCGACGGCCGATTCAAGCAAAAGTGCTTTTGACAAGCCGTGAAACTTCGCCAGCGTCTTAATAGCAAAAATCGAGTGGTCTAGATCCAAAAACTTTGTCCTTGGCATTGTTGAGAATCCGGACACCTATAAATAGAGGGCGATAAAAATAATATATATTGAAAGATAAATATAAATATTAAAAAAAAATATATAAAACAGAACGTAAGCTAAAAGTGACAAATCATCGCAGTAAATTCGAGTTACCATTAAATTTTCGAGAAGAATAGAATCGTAAGGCGAATAGCCAATCATGCGACACCATAAGCGTTCCTTTTGTAGCCCGGCCAATTCTTCCATTTTCGGCAATACTTCGTCGTATATCTATTACAAAAAATATAGTTGAAGATATTCTTTGGTCGATTCTATTTTTTGCACTCCATAAAGCCAACTACGAGCATACGACGACCTTTAAAATACCATTTTTCGCTACGGTAATTTAGCAATTATTAACAGCGAATGAATCGAGGGAAATTCGCCGAATTTCGATGCGAGTTCCTCGCTTAATTTCTCACTTTGATTTCTTTTTTAAACGAATCGCAACTGTTGAGGAAAGATAGGCAATTCGATCCTTTTGGAAGGCTTTTGCAAATCAGCGACGTTCGCTTTCTTCTTCCCGATTTCAGACGCGCCGTTATTTCCAAGGAAGTGACGACGCTCAGGAAATTCTCGCCCTTTTTCACCGCCGCGTTCGCGTCCACTGAGATGATTTCGTCAACTCTATTATCGTCATCGTATTTGGCAAGAATGTCTTTCAATTTCGTCGAGTCCATCGCCTGCGAAAGAGGGAAATAATTACGATTATTGGAATCAAAGGAGAAAGAATCGCTCGCATATTCTGTTCAACTGAATAAATTGAATATTCAACTGTAGCTATGCACTAAAATATTCTCCGCCTCGAAATGATTTCCGAGGGGGGGATCCATGCTCCGCATATCAAAAATTGCGAGCATTCCGTTATGATTGCATGCGCATTGTTCCTCTAAGCGATGTCAAAAGGTGTCCAGTACCAAATATAAGTCCTTAGATTAAAATATTGAAACGTTGAAAATGGAATAGAATGGAATAGAATGGAATAGAATGGAATAGAATGGAATAGAATGGAATAGAATGGAATAGAATGGAATAGAATGGAATAGAATGGAATAGAATGGAATAGAATGGAATAGAATGGAATAGAATGGAATAGAATGGAATAGAATGGAATAGAATGGAATAGAATGGAATAGAATGGAATAGAATGGAATAGAATGGAATAGAATGGAATAGAATGGAATAGAATGGAATAGAATGGAATAGAATGGAATAGAATGGAATAGAATGGAATAGAATGGAATAGAATGGAATAGAATGGAATAGAATGGAATAGAATGGAATAGAATGGAATAGAATGGAATAGAATGGAATAGAATGGAATAGAATGGAATAGAATGGAATAGAATGGAATTGAATGGAATAGAATGGAATAGAATGGAATAGAATGGAATAGAATGGAATAGAATGGAATAGAATGGAATAGAATGGAATAGAATGGAATAGAATGGAATAGAATGGAATAGAATGGAATAGAATGGAATAGAATGGAATATAATGGAATAGAATGGAATAGAATGGAATAGAATGGAATAGAATGGAATAGAATGGAATTGAGTGGAATTGAATGGAATAGAATGGAATAGAATGGAATAGAATGGAATAGAATGGAATAGAATGGAATAGAATGGAATAGAATGGAATAGAATGGAATAGAATGGAATAGAATGGAATAGAATGGAATCGAAAGGAATAGAATGGGGAATCGGATAGCATTACTTGGTGCGTTTAAACACTTTTTCATAACTTAATAATTAAGGATACTCACCAAAAACCAATGCAACTGGGAAGATAAATCCGACTCTTCCTGAACTAGTATTGTATAACTGTGAGAAGAGCGAGGTCGTCGTCAAGCAATTCAGTCTAGGGAGCTGAGCAAGTGGGGGGAAGTGTCTAATAGCGAAGTAATGCCCATGCGAACGCCAACGTTGTTCCATTGAGATGTTACGAAACAAAAACGTCCCGCTGAATCTCGAGTCGGCCAAATGTAATTATTTTCATCTGGACTACATATTTACCTTTGGTCAGGGACATGGAATAGCGCAGAAAATGGAAGTTTAGTAAATAACTAGGGGAAAACTAGTGACAAATTAGATTATAATATACCTACTTATGTAATTGTACAATGTAATTTACTAGTATTCAATGTATTTACCTATTTTCCATGTAACACCTACTTACTTCAAGAGCAACGTAATGAAATTTATTTCGCACACCTAACAGGATCAGGTTTATTAGTTACTGGCTTGTTTGAATTTTTACATTCGCTGCATCACATTTTCTTTTAATTAAGGTTTTTTCTTCTTTCGAAAAAAAACTTGAAGGAAAAATTTTACGAGAAAACAACGTGTAATCTGATTGGTCGTAGTCAATGGCCGAACCGCCAACTGACTTCAAATTATCTGCTAAAAATCTTCGTTTTCCGCCCGCATGTGATCGAGCTTCACTCATTCGATTTGCTTTTCGCTAGTGCTCCATTTACATACTTAGAGATAACCTAGCACTCGTTATCAAGCACTGTGAGCTTGATAACGATATCAGCTCAGTAAATACTAAAATTACAACACACTCGTGAAGGGCGTTTAGTGCAAATCTGACTAGATTACACTTCATTATATTTAAAGAAAAATCATGGCATTGGAAGAAGCAGCGTCGGTGGCGAGAGAGCTATCAACGACATCAATGGCGACCATGACGTCGGCCGAGTTTGCAGCCTTTTATAAAGAAAACCAAGTACTTCATAAGGACATCGAGGAAGAAACGGTTCGTACCTCAGTATTGCCAAACGCAGTGCAAAGCGATTCGTTCAAGGCACTTCAAGGTGTCGCGACACAACAATCCATAATTGAGGCGAGCGAGTCGCAGCAGCTGAAAGCCGAAAGCGCTGAGATAGATGAGATGATGAGAGCGAAGATTCTCCATAGTTATCGCGTTCCGAGCGAAGATTGGTCGAGAATGACGTTCGGCGGTGTCTGCAGTTCAGATAGTTTCGATTCGAAAGCTAAAAAACTTGACAACTTCGACTCACATAAACCTGTATTTGCCATGAAAATCGAAAGGCTCCAAGGGCAACGGTATGACATGTTTTCTGAAGATGAAGAACCGTTTTTACGCACCATGTACACCCCTCACGTCAAAGAGACGGAAAATCCGAAGCCCATCGTAACCAGCGAGAAGATTATTTACTACGATGTTCGCAATGGATTGCCCAAAGACGTAAATGAAGAAAGCGCTCCTTTGAAATCGGAGGTGCCACCTTTTTCACCCACGCCGTCGCGACATGGGAGGGCATCTTCCGTCAGAAGTTCGGCACGAATTCGACAACTGATGAGCCCTAGATTTGATCCGGTTTGTAAAACAGATAGGGAAAGAGGTGACATCTTGAGAACCAAAATTGTCTTTCGTCTGGTATTTGATTACATTTGAGTCCGAGGTTGGCCAGTTTTCATTGTTTGGGATAACACTAGATCAGTCTTCTTCAGATTTTACTGGTAGTCGCAAGGTCCCAGCCCAATCCTATTACTTGTTGAAGATCACATCAGCCTTTGAAGCTGATATTCATGGTTGTAGAGACTTGCTAACCATGCTAAGACTGCTGCTTCATTGGAAGCGGAATTTCTGGTCTGGTCTGAAGGATACAAACGCACGGCGCACCGATTTCCCTCCTGGAGCCAGATAACGTTCTGCAGTGGAGAGTCTGGTCTGGCCCGGTCGAGTCTGGCTGGTTCCACTGTGGGAGCATCCAAAACAAGTACATGGGGAAGAACCATTTCCTATGTTCACACTATAGCATTACTAAACCAGTGTAACCATGGCAAGGCCTGGTCTTTGTATACGTTTCAACTGCGCTCTCTGACGGCCGCTGAAGAAACTAGCGAGCATTTACATCTGAATCTTCCTCCCACATCTGAACGCCCCTTCCCCAAGTGCTCTGCATCTTATGTGCAGAGAGGGCTTTTGCGTCCTCTTCCTAACATTAAGACGATGCAAATCATCCTGGCCATATCAGCAACATTTTCAGTCACCAGTGAACGCTGTTAGTTGAGGCCTGGAACTCCCATCGCATTCAATGGACACCTTCATTTTTTAAAACTTTATTCTACTATATAATGATTGGAAACACCTTTTCAGAATTTTAACGACTTCTCTCCCCACCAACGGGATTTGTGGTGGGTTTCCTACGAAGAGCTGACACCCCTCGAGATTTCTATTATCAAGGGCTTGTGGAAATGCATTACCTTTGACCTTTGGACGTTTGGAGCCCTCACGACGATCAAGTTAGGAGAATTTCCACCGTTTAACCTCGAGCTTAATATCTATATCTTGTAATGTAAGCGTGTTGTTTCCAGCCTGTTCAAAATGAGAGGATGGATTAACGACAGTAATCAAAAGGCAACTCCTCAAACGATTGTGGACTGCAAAGTACTGTGGCCTCACGCTAAGCAGGCGATGGAAGCGCTCGAGCTTATAGTTTTCCACTTGCATCGTCCAACCATAAGCCATAAGCTGGTGTTTGATTTTGGGAAAATTCATGGGAAATTGAAAATACCCATAACTCCGGATCAAACTCAGGTACGGTCATCTCTGCAGAAATACTATGAATTTTCTCAAATTGACCCCACTTTATAATCATGTTTATTTATGATTACAGAGAGTAACAATGTAAATTCATTTACAGTTATAGTAGCGGTAAGGTATCTCTAATTAATTGCATTTCAGTTAATAATCAACGCTTTTCTGTCCACCTTCACACAACACGTCCGTAATCCGAAGCTGACATTGAAGGAGCTCAACATTTTGAGGAAATTTTGCAACATAACGATGTTCCTATTTGTTGACGCTTCCAGATGGAAATCGACTCCTTCGATACCGTTTTAATCACAACGTGAACGTAAACAGTTTACCCAATAAAATAATTATCCTGTATAGCAATTAACGCTCCTAAAAAACTGATAAAAACATCATGGCGTTCCTGAGCTTAGCTTACCACGATTTTCAAGCTTTACTGAACGATTCATGACTGAACTCGGCTTACAGCTAATCTTGGTTCAGCTAATATCGGTTTGGGTTAACTCAGTTTAGCTTAATTCAGTTTAGCTAATCTTGGTATAAGTAGTCTCAGCATATATTTATATAATCTTGATTTAACCAATCTCGGCGGTACGCTTTACTATTTCATTTTGCTGAACTTGGTTTAGCTTAACTCAGTGTTATTAGATTTGAATTAGATAAACTCAATTTACCTAAACCCAGATTAAGTAAACTTAATTTGTCATTATTCAGAATATGTAAACTTGATTTATCTAAACCCAGATAAGTAAACTCTGTGTAGTAAAGTGATCTCAGATTACTATGTACTCCAGGTTTAGCTCAACTCAGTTTATTTAAGTAAACTCAGATCAGTAAGTAAACTTGGTTTAGCTTAGCAAATCTTGGTTTAAACAAATTTGGTTTAGCTAAACCCAGTGTTGCTAAACGTAGATTAGGTGAACTTAATTTAGCTAAACTCAGTATAAGTTAACTCAAACTCAGTTTAGCCAATCTTGGTTCAGTTATTCTTGGCTTAATCTCTGTATGGTCAATCTTGATTCGAACTAAGGTTAGCCAAATTTGGTATTGCTAAACACAGTTTAGCTGCACTTAGTTTTACTAAACTCACTGTTCCTGAACTTGGATTAAGTAAACTTGATTTAGGCGAACTCAGATGAAGTAAACTCGATTGAGCTAAACTCAGTTCAGAAAAGTAAACGCATTTCAGTAAATAAATTCGGTTGAATATGACTTGGTTTAGCTAAACTCAGTTTAGCGTTTGAAAATTATTTTCGGTCTGAGTAATTTTATGCTGAATCAGTGAAACTGCTGGAAGGACTGCTGGCACAGATCAATCAAATGACACCTAATTTGGCAAACCGATTGAAATCCTCGCCGACTTCTTGAACGAATTTTGGCTCGGTGAAAATCACTGGGGAGAATCCTTGTTCAGGTGAGGATTCCATAAGTTTCCCAACATTGAACGTCTCATCAGATGATCCGGTTGCCATCGGAAGGACCGTTGCTACAAATGCAAACGCAGCCGGCGTCAGTCTTTCCGCTTCATCTTGAATTTCTTCCAATGTCGGCACGTCGTCTTGCCAATTGAAAAATTCCAAGTTCTTTGAAAAACTGCGGTGGTACGCTGTTAAGAGGTCGTCCAGATGCGCCCTTCTGACGGAAGGCCTGACCGAGGTGTATATGAAATAAATCACGTCCCACATTCCAGAATTGATGTGGGGCAATTGGAAGTCCAAAAATCTGGGATAAGGAACGTATCATCAAACATGAGGCTGTGCTAGTAATGATCAGTTAGCAGGATGATTATATCTACAAGAATACTGATTTAAATCAAGAGCCATTACTTACTTCACTTCAACTGGTCTACTTGTGTATTCCATGTGTTTGAACATCATGTTCGACGACCACGTATCTCCGTGGTTCATAACCTTGAATTTCTCGTCGTATTTCAAATACAGAGACTCGAGAATATCGAGAATAACGTCACTCTGGTTAGCTATCCGTGCAGCTATGTCTTCCCTGAAATTGGTGATATCGGTGAAATATTCATAGTGAACGAAATTTCCAAAAGGTTTTTCGAGCATTAAAAGCACAAGTACGTACCAACCGTGATCCCACGACCCTGCTCGTTCCAGCATCGATTTACTTATCATATGCAAGGCTCCGTTGATGAGTTTTTCCTTGAAAACATTATTCACGCCGAACCAGGCTTTGTTTTCGTATTCGAATCCGATCATGCCTCGTCCCATTAAAATTTTCGTCATAGCGTGGTATCTTCCGTAGCCCTCAAGTGCCAAAATGGCGTGCTCCAAGGATAACCAGTTTCTCCGTTCCATGAGTTCAAAGCCGCTCGCCTATTGGTTTGTAAGTAATTTAAGTATGGATTTTGAGTATCACAAAAATAAAAAACATCATTTTCGCTATCGTACGAATTGTACAAACGCCCGTTAACTGGCCATACGCTTACGTTCTTTCCCTTGGAAAATCGCCACGCGTGGAATGTGTGAGGAAACCGCCACGGGGAAAGAGGAAAGTTTTTATTTTCCATTTTGCTCGCATTGTTCGGCTCTTAATATCGCTAATGCCAGAGTTTATCTATCTATAAACCTTGCCAAGGGACAGATCGTTGTGAAGGATTTGATTAATACAACTTTCTATCTCTTGTAAAAGTTAAAGCTTGTCTGGAAGTTGGCTGAACCGATCAAACACCGGCCGGGTCAACTCAATTCGAACTTGTCCGTGCTTGTTCCTACAAGTCTCTTATTGCCCTGGGGACAGTCCTATCCACTGGTTGCTCTAACATTGTTACTGTCCAAGTTGTGACTGATTATGCAGCTATGAGTTATTAATGTCTTCCATCAATTCAATAGGAAATATCGCGGCATTTCCTCTCAAAACTTATCCGTGTTAGTGAACGTTAGCACACGCGATGAAAATCGGTCAATGATTCGGGACAGGATTCGCGGATGACAGCTTCTGAACTGTGATTTTTGACCACGTGGTTCATCAGACGGGGTCACACACTGTACTTCCTAATGATTGTTTGTATTTTTATTTTCATTTGTATTTTTTATTTCTATTTTCACATATTGGTTGTATTTTTATTTTCACTGACCGCAAAAAATAAAATATTGGAACGCTTAAGGTGTAGAATTGTTTGTTATTTAGAGTGAATAACGCTCGATTTTATCGTTAATGTCGCACACATATCCCCCTGTGATTCGCATTTCTCGCATTTCATCCCATCCGGCCATAAAAAGTTCAACAAAAGTTTCCCTTCACATTCATCCCTCATCGTTTTTCCATTGGCCTTTTCGTCTCACTCTCCACCCGCCATGTTTTCCCAGGCGAAAAAACGTACGTGTGTAGCCAGCTTCTATTGCTATGGCAAACTCACGTTTTCTTTTGGGAAGAAATCGGTCACTTAGTTGTCTCAAATGGAGCGAAAAAATCTCTACTGCAAATACTAATAAATTTATTGAGATATTTTCATTTGTTTTAACTATACGGAAAACAATTTTTTACACCAGGTTTACTTAGTTATTTGTAAATGATTTTCGCTCACCTGGAGATCCTCAAAAACGACGACCGAGTAAGGGACGCAGCCGTGAAATTTTGGCCACAGGGTCTCCCGTCTGTCGTGAAATTCGTCCATCAATGCCTTTAGTTGAGCGAGAACAGTAGTGAACATCTAGAATCGGGCATAAAGTTTTGAAAAAATTGACGTGCAAACTGATTTACCACGAAGTAGCTACCTGACCAAAAAGTCACAATGTGGAAAATTCGTGCCACAATTCTCAATGAAATCTCGAATGAAAATCATTCTTTTACCTTCACTTCGGAATAGAAAAGCGAATTTTTCTTCATCACCGATTGTGAATCTTTGGTCGGTTTGAATTTTTTAACGACCAACGATACAGTTTTTTTCGATCCGGCGCCTACAGCTATTATCATGGTTACACGGATAACTACACTGCAGTAATTGTTCCCTTTGGGAGCGGCTGGTTCGAATTGTGCATTTATTAATTTGCCGACTTTCTTTTCGGAATGTTCGGCTCTCAGGATTGATTCCACCCAAGGTATGCCTGTAATTAAAGAAAGCACATCATGCATAGATATAATCGAAAAACTTTACGAAAGAAAGAAAAAAATACATTATCACTTACTTCCGATGGATTCCATACTGTAATATTCCTCACGCTGCCGATTTGCCAGTATAATTTCTTGTAATTTATTCACAAGAATGGGCTTCGTGAAGTATAAAATTCCGCTCACGTTTTCTCGAGAAAAATAATACTAAAAACTTCTATTTTCCGGGGATTCGATGTAGACGAGAAAATTTTTTTTCCAGATACTGAACGAGCGGAAAAATAAAATGCAGACCGAAAGACCAAAAGCCGAGTCTTTTGGCAATTAAGATAATCAAGCAAATTTTTCCGAAAGCGATACGAAAAATGTAAATCACCTCAAATCGCTGAAATATGACTTGTAGAGCGCGAATGTTTATTCATTCGCCGATAGAACGCATTGAAAAATTTTAGACTAGATAAATTAGCGACTTTGCAAAATTTTAAAAAGAGAGTTTCAGCAATATAATCCCGTAGGTTGAATGACAATCGTTAGCCGATGATCGTGGAAGGATAGTTTTTAATAGAAAATATAGTTGTCAAGTAAGTTCTTAAGATTTGAAATTATATAAAAAATACTCGCAATGGAAAAAATTGCTCATCTAATCAGTGTACGATTAAACTCTGAACAAAGAGCCGTTTTTTTTCGGCCTTGAAAAATAAATAGAATTGCGTAATGAAGCTGGCGATAGACTCACGTTCTTTCCTTTTGACAATCGCGCCCTGGGATCGTTCCCGTTTCAAAACTTCTTCGCTTTTGTGTAGCAGACAAATACGATTGAAATTATGCGGGAAAGAAATTGAGGAAGACGCTTTCCGAATTGTAATTTGAGTCCTCTTGACAACCTCACACGTTAAGAAAAAGGAAGGAGTATAATTATTTATAACTAAATAGAACGTTTTAGAGGGGTTGTGAGGGGGAGAAAAACTAGGCGACTTATTCTCCAGGTTTTTAATGGCTGGCCGAGCACTTTCGCCCATTCGGGCATCCTCAGGGCGACGTGGAACCATGAGGTCCACAGCCTCACAACCCCTCTACGACAATAGATGCGACGACAACCAAGCGTAGAACGTTTTAGTGCATTGCGTTTTCTTATTAAACTTAAACGTAGAAGTTTTGGTCACTTTGTAAAATCATACGTCTCTAATAATCACCACAACCTTCCATCCAGTAGGCAGAAACTATAAAAAACTTATGATTTTACAACGTAACCAAAATGCCCTCGTTTAAATTTTCAAAAAACACGAAACGCACTGAAACTCTACAATAGCTGCAACTATGCAGATTTAACTTGGTACAATATTAATTTATTAATTATTCATCTGTACATTAAATTCTACTTGACTGAGAATCTCTTGAATTTTTCCTCGATCATCTCTGAATTTCGAGTATGATAACGCGCCACACCAAATGATAGTTTTATAGAACGTTAATTTTCATAATGTTTCCCTTCACATTTCCCATGGTAAATCATCTCCCGTTTTCTCCTCCCGTTTGGGGCCATAGGTGTATTATAGCCAGCTGTAGTCCAGGCTTCTGTAGATGATTGATTCTTATGAAACTTGAGCAGTTTGAAAAATCGTTCCCTAATATTTTTCTAGTTCCCTTGTTTTCTATATTCGACAAACCAATCCAAGCGTTTCCACTGCAAAAAAAATCCTTCCGGATATGAACTAACCTAGAAAATCTAGATCATGTCCAGATGAACGCAAAGTATGAAGGAAACCAAGGATAAATTTCAACGCAAGTTTTCTCCAAGATGGAAATTTATTTAAACACGAACAGTGACAGTTTGCATCAATTTATTTTTTCATCATCAAATTTATATTACACCAGCTCTTGCGAAGTCGACAAGATCGTCGGCGATTCCTTTGGCATATTTTTCTTCAGTAAACACCGATTCATTGTAAGCCTCCTCTGGCAACAGGGCGGTCATTAGTTTGTCCATGTCGAAAGCGTCCTTCGTCGTACCAGATGTTGTCGGCATGACAGTCGCTAAAAATGCAAGAGCTGCCGGCAAAATGCGCTTGTCCTCGTTGAGAACATCGTCGAGCGACGGGATTGGCCCTTGCCACAAGAAAAATTTCAAATTATCGGCCAACGACTGATGATAAGCTTTCAGAAGTCGTATTTTGCTGACCCGACGCACTGAAGGTTTAACAGCGACGTACAAAAAGTAAGTGACGTCCCATATGAATGAGTTGAGGTGCGGGTTTTGGAAATCGATGAACCTGAAATTGAATAAAAAATGAGAACTGATTTTTTAATATTTTATTTGGACGAAGGGGATATTCAAGACATTTTGAGACAGAAATTTTATTAATAAATGTTGAAATGCGTTGCTTGAAGCTCTGGGGTCTATTTGGAAATTTGTAGATCCAGAAGTACTAGTTGCACCACTCATATCAGCAGATTTTGGAGCGTCAGGGCATCGAAGATAGTAAGTAAAGTAATCAAGGAGTTTCACCTTGGATTTTCGTCCAACTGGGAATATTTTCCCAGTCGTGGACGTCGTCAGCTTTTCCCATAGGGGAATCAGAATCAATTGATACTGCACATTCATACTGGATCTGACGTTTTCGCTCGTGGCTACTCATTGCCTCACCCCCCTGAGTGTGGAGGACGAAGGGTCGTGCCAAACATGAGTTTGACCCCAGCCGGATTCGAACCCGGCACCACCGTGTAGAGAGCTAACGCTCCATACCACTACACCACGGGTGGCCCCTGCGATCAAATAGAATCATCGGACTTACCAGGTATCAAAATGACATTCAATGGCTCTGGTCATGGAATTTCCTCTCACACATCAACCGTCCACACCCATTCGCAGAGCAAAGCATGTCATCAAGCATGTCAGCATGTCATCATTTCATAATTGGTTTCAAAAATCATCAAACCTGCTGGGAATCGAATTGAAAAAAAAAAAAACACTCACTTAACAGCGTACGGGACATCAGAGTACTCCATCAATTTGAAAAGTATATTAGAGGTCCACATGTCTCCATGGTTGAGCACCTCGAAATTCGGATCGTAGTTCAAATAAATCTTTTCCAACACGTCGCACATTAGAGGTATTTGCTTCTTGACTCGATTTCCCAATTCGACCCTAAAAAAGATACACAACTTTTCGCTATTTGATGGAGAAATTGAAACGCTTAAAATCCTGAGTTCTACTTACGATTCAGCAGTCCACGCTCCGGCGCGTTCGGTTATCGCTTTGCTCAGCCTTGTCATACCACCTACGACGACTCTCTGTTTTATCGGCGAGTTTCTTCCAGCCCAAAAACTTCCCTTGTCGTCTCCGCTGATCAGGCCGCGATTCATCAGGATCTTCGTCATGGCGTGATACCTCCCGAGGCCTCTCACCACCAATAAGGCTTGTTCCGAATTCAACCATCCAGTCCGGTCCATCAGGACGTAATTTCGATCCTGAAAATAATTTGAAGGGGTATAAAATTGAAAATCTATTGGGCTGAATTTTTACGATTATTCAACTTACCTTCAAATCCTCAAGAGCGATCGTAGTATAAGGAACAAAGCCGTAGATTTTCGGCCATAAAGTGTCTCTTCTATCCTTGAATTCGTCCATCAATACGGTCATTTGGGATAATACGTTGGTGAACGTCTAAACAAGAACATTTATAACGTTCCTCTGTTTTTTTTTTTTTTTTTAAATAATCGTCAGAATATTTTCTAATTCATTACCTTCGTTTCGTTGCGGAACATCGAAAAATTGGCCAACACTTTTTGCGACTGTTCGGATGTTTTGATTTTTTTCACTATCATCGAATACGTTTTCTTCTCTCCGGCGGCTGTAAGCGTTCCGATTGTAACTCTGGCCACTATGCTGAAATAATTGTCACCCTTTGGCACCGCTGATTCGACGTGAACGTTGAGAATTTCAACAGGTTTACAATCGTGGTGGGATTTGGCGAGTTGGTTAGACAACCATAACGTATCAAGATCTGAAAAAATGGAATCGTGCGATGGGAAATGTTTTTATAACGTATATTGAACAAAAAAAAAAAATGCTAATAATAATAAAGCTCTAAAACTGCTTTCTACTACAATTGAGAGCCCTTAACAATAATCGACTCTATTGAGAAACTTATTTTCCCCATCTTCCCATAGTTTTGGGAAATTTTCAAGAATAGGCTTTATTGTACTCACCTTTCGACAAATCCATTGCTCTGGCGAGATAGGTGTCAAACGCTGTTGCTCTGCACTCAGACTACTTTAAAGCAGTACTGAACCTTAAAACAAAAACCGAAAGCCCACTTCATGAATTTCTAACTATATTTATCGCCGCTGCATATTCAACCAGCCACTGATAAATTCTAATTCTTATCGACTATTTAACTTCATGGGACATTTCAACTTAGAATAAACGTTGACGTTGCAATGTAACTCATTTTTCAACCTTTAATGCGGAATTCGACAATATTGGTGTAATACAAACGAAAATATCACATTTTTCAACATTAAACATCATTTTCATTAATTTAGTGCCAAAGAAACTACAAATTAAGCATATATTATTGATACACACATCATCAACTATCATTATGCTGAATTTGAGCGAAATTGAAATCAAAATATTTTCACAAAAACTCCAAGGGGTACCCCTGCGATTTTGTTGAACCGACCAGTTAACGATTTTTTACTCCTCTCTCAATGCAGATAAAAATCTGCAATTTTCAGGAAAGTTGTATCTTACTAACTTGTATTTTTGTGATTTTTTTCAATCCTCGGAAAAATCAGCAAGTGTTCCAAAAAAATCAGTTTTTGAACTCACAAAATTTGAACTTCAACCGAGTTTTACGTGATCAAAATTCAAGTGAATCAATTGTTTTAATGTGCGAAATTCTTCATTCGAATGCCTTACACACGTGCATAGCAAAAAGTTCGGTGAAAAAAATTTAAACAGCGCCACAGAAATTATTTTACGCACATCGAGTTTTCAACCGTCCGAAATTTGCCCATCAGCAGGGGAAAAATTGAACTTTTGTTTTCAAGCGATTTTGAAAGTTATTCTTGCAGGGAGTTCAACGCTAAATCCGAATTTGACGTCAAAGAACGGAAATTTGACGACAACTATCAGTTTTCTCCATTTTCAGTACTACACCGTTTTTATGTTTTCAACTTTGAAAATTCATTGCTATTGCTTAATGTTCAGTATTATTTTATAACTCATTCTTATAGGAAATTGAAAGGAAAGTTCGAATGTAAAGTGAAAAATTCTACCAATATATGGAAAATTGGGAAAATTGATGAATAAAAAAATATATGGGAAATCGATCGGTGAAAAATGCGCGAAATATCGAGCGTAAAATATTTAATTCGAGAGTAAAAATGAAAACTACGAGGAAAGTAATATTGGGATTAATTATGAAGAAAACTATCGTATTATTATCATCAATACTTACCATGGCCTTGCATTTTCAACTATTGAAACGCTCGCTTTTAAATATTGTTCGAAAAATGGCCATCTATCTCGAGTTAGAGCTATTTAAAACAGGTTTTTCCCGAAAATGAATCGCCTTTCGTTATCAACCACAACCTGTTATTGAACTTATAAAATCAACCTTATTGTCTATTCCGTTGTTTTCGAGATTGATTAAAATTTAACTCGTTTAGCGTGGACAGTAAAAATGGGCACGTTATGACAATTGAGACCAAATAAGCAGTTGGAGAAGAGACTAGAAATTTCAAAAATACTAGTTCAGCCGAGAGTAGTTTTAAATCCAGGTTGAGAAAAATTACTTCCAATGAAACATAATCAGATAAATCTCGTTCGTTTTGTTTTCCCGGTTGAAACGTCCTGGAAATTAATTTACCACGTTTTATTGCACTTTTTTTTGTATAGAAATAAATAAATTCTAAATTCTATTTACTATCGAAATCATAAACTGCCTAGTATAGTGTTCAACAAGCTATATAAAAAATGCCTTACAGTGAATCCGTTTATTAATAATCCTTCGCCAGTTACGAATCTCGGAAAAATAAAGCGAGAAAATCTATTCGAAAGAGACGCGGATCGTAATTAAATGTTCCAAGTTTCTTCGAAGAAGACGCCCTCAATGGCCTCTACGGTCGGTGATTTTCGGGATTCAGCTGTGAAAACTTTAATGAGTTGTCCAACCAATTAAAAGTACACTCGCGACGAGTGAGGTAATTATGTTCGCTAACAACGGGGGAAAAGCGCGATGAACAAGAGTTAAGTAAATAAGCATAGTTCGAAGGCGTAAATTGCTTTTATGCTGGCCGAACGGTCAACTCGAATCGCAAAGCAACCTAGTTTGGAAAATGCGTGGAAAAATTACGACACTACGACGACTTGAAACTTACATCGACGAAACATAATTAATAAAGTTCATTGGCGAAAAGGAACGAGCCTTTGCTGATCGGATTACAACAGAACAATGAAATTACTTTTTTACTTATTTTTAAGAAGAAAAAATTGAAATTACACAAGTTTTTTTTTTTCTTAATTTTTAAACCTCAATTTTAAATTGGTTGATTTTGGTTTATTATTCAATAATAAACCATTGTAATCGCCCAAGAAAAAAAAATTTCTAACCCCCCCTCAAAATTTGATGTTTTACGTTTCAAGGCATGTAGAATCCGAATATCCAATAAAAAAAATTCTGTCCGTCCGCCGTACGCCGTCCGCCGTCCGCCGTCCGCCGTCCGCCGTCCGCCGTCCGCCGTCCGCCGTCCGCCGTTAGCAGTTTTCCGGCCAAACTGTAAGAGCTAAAAATTTGAAATTTTCACCAAAAATCAATCTCGGTCCAAGGACGGCCCAATTCTTGAACCAACTTGCTAGCTCAATTTTAAGGGTATTTTTGGGGGGTTTTGAGGGGGAGAAAATTCATATTTTCCAAGGTTTTTCAGAAAAATGTGTACGTGGTATCAAATTATATAGATTTTTGGACGCTGAATCGAATGAGACCATCACCGGGTCGATAGCTTTATTGGTTCTCGAGTTATCGCAGCTTTTGTGCCGAATTTGGGAGATTTTCACAAATTTGGCATTAGGGTATAACTCGAGAGTTCTTGGAGCTATAAAAATCGTTCTATACTCATTGGAATGGTCGTCAAACACTCTCTCCAGCTGTATCGTTAGGCAATAAGTTTAGCTTTTAATTAGGAAATTAAGAAAAATAAAAATGATTAAAATTACAATAGTTGCTATGGAGTTTTCCCCTATAGTTACCATCTGCTTTTCGGTGGGAATGTTCACAAATGATCGGAATATTTAAAATGACAAATGGATAGTCTTCTTAAATCAATATTGAAGCGAAATAATAATAAACCACTGTACAATCATTTGCAGCGTTTTTAAATTTATTTCTACTTTCCGAAGAATTTACATTAATTAAATATTATAATATGAATTTAATTACTTGTCGCTCCGTATTTATTATTGACGCCTTCTGTAGCTTCCACGTAATAGAGTGGAAAATAATATAGATGTTTCAACAGGCCGTCGATCGGACCAAGCTGTCTTGAACTGTCTTAGACGAGGAAAACGCCTTATCATTCTATTATAAATGTATTTTCCTAATAAATCTTCGGCTGAGAGCCGTATTTTTTTCGGCTCAATTCTTTTCTCTTTGAGAGATTGCCAAATGTCGCCGGGTTCGCAAAATTGAATTGAAAAGCCGCCGAGCACTGCGAAGAAAAGTGAATAATATTATAATTTCTCATAGATCGAACGCCCAAGTAATTTTCGTTATCGAAAATCGTTCAAGCCATACTAAAATACAGCTTTACGTAATATTAAAAATACAATAAACAAAATTAAATAATTTTTAAAAAATAAAATAATTTTTAAAAAATAAATCATTAAAAAAAATAAATAGTTTTTTAAAAAAATTAAATAATTTTTAAATAAATCAAAATTAATAATTTTCTCACTCTGGGCTACCTGAATCGCGAATTCATTATCATTCAAGAAATTATGCTGTGTGCTGCACTTATTCAAATGAGGCCTGCGGTAGCTACCCTTAAGCCTCTGAAAAGCCCTTGAAGCTGCTTACCTTTACCTCCCATTGTTGCCTATCAACCTCCCTACGCTCGACCCCTACGCTTCTTACGGCTATCTCATTCGTTCTCTCTCCTGCCAGCTGGCAATGTCGCAATTCTTCGCACCCGCCTGATTTCGTGTCCGCTTCTATAACAAAGCAAATAAAGCTCTCAGATCAACCATTCCGTTCGCCGCGGTCTGACAATCGCCGTTTTTCGTTCTTATTTGTTTATTTTTTTAATTCGTTTATTCATAATATCCAACAAGTGGTGGTTCCTAGAGACAGAAATGAGTGAATGGTTCATCATTCGCATATCGGATGATCGGCCGCCAGTTCGGCGGCCACCTTCCAAAAATTTATCGTCGACAGCGGTTTTTCGAACGACGTTTTATCCTCCAGGAGAAAAGAAAAAGGCGACAGATTGTTGGACGAGTTCGAGGCTAAATTTTTAGCAGTGTCGACGAACTGCGTTGTGTCGGTCGGATTTTCCCAATTACGAATCCCTTTTTCTTTGACGAAACCAAGTACGGAGTTGGGTATTTGGCCGAATTTCTGAATATCTTCTTCACTGATGAGAGAATTTACCGTCGTCATCGAATCGGCAGTTTCTATTTTCGACGTACTCGCCTCTTCTAGCTCTTTTTCGCCAATCGGGTCCGTCCCTGATTCCATAGTTTGTTTGTAATTGTCGGCGCTCATACAATGGGAATTCGGAATATGGTAGTTGAAAATGTTCTTCGTCGTTTTCTTGTATATGACTTTGTTCAAACGCGGGTTCAACAATGGTTTCAGCGTTCGCACTATTCCGCCGTGCGGGATCATTGTTTTCAACATGGTTGAAACTTGGTTTTCCAAAGCGCCGAGCACAGCGAATATGGGTGACACCTGAAGCAGAAGAAACATAATCAGTCGATGAGAAAAAAGGCATTTCATAATTTTTATAATGCCTAAACAGCTCATTCGTCGATTCTTTATTGGCTGGCCGAGCACTTTCGCCCGTTCAGGCTTCTTTGGGGCGTCGTCCTATGGCTTTACGTCGCCCTGAAGATGCCCGAACGGGTGAAAGTGCTCGGCCAGCCAATAAAGAATCGACGAATGAGTCGACTGATTTTTCTCCCTTTCACAACCCCTGGAAAAAAATTGGAATAAAAAAATGCGACGACAAGGAAAATAATTTTTTTTTTTGTAAATTTATTTATTTACTAGTCTATTGCAAAGATGAGTGCACTGTTTTGTAACATTTTTCGAACGATTTCCCTTCTGAAGCTCTTACCTGTTTATTCTTCTTCAGCATCGCCAACTTCTGGTCCGGCGGGAGCCGCAAGTACGCGTTGAAAACGTCGTCCCTAATACAATCGATAAGAACATTGAGACTTCGGCATTTCATGGTCAATTCTTCGAGATTCATGTCGTAACCGTTGCGCCACATCATGTACAAAATGCGAACCTGACTGATTTGCTCGCTGAGGACATTAATTTTACAGGCGATCCGATCGCACCGCAGGAAATCGTCGAAAGAGTTTTCACCGTCTTGGAACACTGAAGAAGGAAAATAATAAGACCTGAGAGGGAATCGATTTGAAAAATACGGATCCTTAAATTTGCATTGAAATAAAAAATAAAAATAATTTTTTTTTCAAGTTTTTTTTCTTTTTTCATAGAAATAATCAATAAAAAAATCACCTTCTGAAATACCAACAGTCAGTTCTTCGAAGGTTCGTAGAATTTTCTCGTCCGTATTTCTTCCGTTGGAGGATTTCTTTTTGACGCAAACGCGCAAACTGAAAATGTCCTGTATCATGAGCAGCATCTTTTTAAAGCGACTGTGCGTTGTAGGCATTTTGAAAAAAAATTTCTTCGCCGGCAAAAGCTGTATTGAACCAGAATGTAGAAAATTTGAAAATAATTTGTTGCGTAAATGCGCCGAAAGATTGAGATCTCCGCGTTAGTCACACACAACGCTATGGCGACGGCTTGTGACCATAGTTAATTCTTAGGTAATACGAGTACCTCGAATAGAGTATACTGAGGAGGAAAAAATCGACCCTTCAATAATCACAAAACTAAAGCTCATTTTTTATTAGGATATTTTTTAAATTTTAAATAAAAGTATAGATATTAGTCGGAATGAATAATGAATAGATATATTCATTTCGACATACTTGGATTACAATAATTTCATGTTGTCAGCCTTGAAATTCGTGAAACTCAATAGGCGTCGGCCTTATGCTCAAAAACCCGTATAAACATAAACTGTGGAATCAATTTGCAGCGTTTTTTTATCTACAACGCCGTAAAACTAGGCACGCCGTACTATATTTTTGAAAAATAAGAATCTCGTTCATAAATATTCGCATACGAAGGATTAAACGGCCCCCTTTTCCACCCCGGAAACAAAATTCGCTATAGAAGGCCAAAACGATGATGACGGTGTTCTTTATGTCCCGGGTTGGCCCCTTTTCGACCGCAAAACGTTGATTGAATCTTAAAGATAAAGTCCTGCAAGCCTAAAGCGATAAATCCGGCCCAATCAAGTTCGGGCGAGGGATTAACCACCAAAATCACGTTATCGCCTCGGTATTATTAATATTTAGCAACCGAAGGGAGAAAAAAGGTTAACTCATTTAGCCAAGCTTCGCTGTTACTCGTGCATCCTTGGTTCGCTATTTACCACGGCCGTAAAACCAACGATATGGTAAGAATAAAAAAAAGGATGTGGAAATAATTGTAGGCATTTCGAAACATGAATGGTAGTAATAGTTCGTTTAATTAAAATCATCATCCAGTCAGAAACTGATATTATTTCTTAATTTGAGCTCGAGCGAATTTTCCTGTTTTAAAAGGAAGTTAGTAGAAATCGATACATTTTTCACGCAATGACTCCGTTGCGGATCCAATCCAAAGGAAGGTCGTTTACTCCGTGACAGAAATAGCGTACTTCCAAAAACTTGTACACGAAGGGACAAGCGTCCGAAAACGTAGCTACGTTTGCAAGAACACTAGTACAACTTTGACGGTCGTCACACCTGCAAAACACGAAAAAATATTGATATTTTTATAGTCGTCTCTTTTTTTTTTAAATATCGTATTTAAATCCATCGCCGTTTTGTTTGAGACTGTAGAAACATGATCGTTCTAGTCGAGGATGTCCAAAGAGGCGAAAGTGCTTGGCTAGGCTCAGATGAAACCCAGAGAGCAAGCCGCTTATTTATTATATAACTCAATACCATAACAGTAGAATATTGAAGTTGTTATTTGCAGAGGTCAAATTTTGGCCCTTCAAAGGGACCTATGAGTGACTATGGGATACAAAGGAAGCAGAGATGGCTTCGAAGCTGTAGAAACATTAAAGTTTTAGCTGAGGATGTCCCAAGAGGCAAATACTTGCATAGGGCCAGAAAAAAACCTAGAAAACCCTTATTTACTGCCTTGCTTAATACTATAAGTCAGTAAAATAATGAAGCCGTTATTTGTAAAGGTCAAATTGTGGCCCTGAAAAGGGACCATTTAATGACGATGGAATAAAAAGGAAGTTGGGCAGCGGTGATGGCTGATAAAGGCGATTGAAGGTTAAGGCAGAAAAAAAAATCAAAATAGTGTTATTAAAATCAATAAATAATGTTAACTAATCAAAAATAATTAAAATCAAAATTAAAATCAATCAAATATTATCAATAAAATTAAATAGTGAATAAAATAAAGTGTAGATTAAGATACAGTTTAGTATAAAAAAAATACAGAATGATCAGCCTCCAACGGCCCTTATCAAGGCCACAAGTCTCTTGTGTGCTTCAACAGCTACGACAAACTTTATATCTGTCCCCTGCAGTTATTGATTTCCAATAACTTCGATTTCACCAATTCTTCACCAACAGAATCTGAAAAATATTCATCAACTTTTTAAACTCAAATACCTATTCGCTAGAATCTGCGTTGACACCGGCGGATCTGTTCGGCAAGTTAGCTTTGTGAAATATTCGTTTTTCCGCCTACATTTGTAGGGATCTGTACGACCCAGGGTTGCATAATTTATCCTAATATTGGTGTCCGTTGGGCAGGTAATGTTCACTTCCTCACCTTCGCAAACGATCAAGCTATTCAGTTCAGCTGAAACAAAATATGCATCCCAGAGAGGGATTATGAGTGAGCAATAATTGAAAAATAATTTCGATAATAGCGATTGGTAAGTCAGCTGTTGAAGAGATTTATGTCAAGAATGTTGACATTCTTGACCGTTAGACTCTTTAAACAATATTTGTCCAAGCATCTCAATATTAATCTCATTTTGAAGGTAAAACCCCTCGTCATACTCTCAGGAAAATAAATAACCCTCGACAGCGGAAGATGATACTTCTACAGCTGATAAAATAAATCAGCGTTGCCATGCAACATAGTTTTGCGGAGGTTCGTTTACTCACCGTATTCGCATATATACGATACATTCATATACTTGACTGTGCCTCGACAGGGGTCATTGAAAATATCATTTGTCGCTTTCAAATTACATTCTTGTCGTCCGGTACAGCTGAGAAATAAAAATGGGAAATTTTATTTTAGTAGATTGGTACGTAATGTGTCCGTAAGATAAGTGAAACAAAATTAGTACTCAGCAAAAGACCTGACGATTGGTAAACAAATTGTACGATTTGATTTGATTTTGTAAAATGATATTATTGAATCTGTATTTCTTTTATTAATAACAAAACCTAGAGGGAAAAATTGCGTCCAAATATCCCATTCTGTGTCCAAATATCCCATTCTTACGACGCAATTACGTAACGTAGAAAGGTCACACTGTTAACCTATTATTTCCAAAAGTTACTAATATTACTTCAGCCGGTTTCGAACGACTAATATTACAAAACTATCTATAATTCTATCGAATAAATTCACTTACATACTCGCAGCTCTTTTTTTGACGTATTCAGCTGAATCGCAAGCGGTGTTGGACGAATAGCCGCAAATGTCGCTCGCTGTTCGGCCGTAAAAAGCGTTTAAAATTCGAATCCCTTGCCCTTGGGAGCATTTCATTTTCAGTGTCTCTTGTTCGCATACAGTCGCTTCAATTATTTCTTGCACATCTTCGAGAAAAACAATGTGAATATTAAATTTCCCATATGAGAGACGAAACTGTTCCACAGAAGTGAATTTGGGGACACCTCTAAATTCATTTTCAATGTTTATTTTCGTTCCTTTTTTCAAGTCAAGATTATCAGTAGTTTTTTTGGTTTTTTTAAATTTTATTGTATCAAACATAATAGTGGATTGTGATTACTTACTACAATTCGATTTTAAAAAGTAACTAAAACTGCCAAGTTTACGTTTTAAAAGAAAATGCATTTTACGAAAACTCTTTAATTCCTATCAACAAAATCCTGTACCAAAAATTCAATTTCTATCAACAGCTACGGATAAAGAAATGGATTTGTCTTTATTTCGAGGTTATATTATCGCCTATACCTGATAATGCTGTTGAGACGCTTCCAAGGAAGATTATCGCGTTCAAAACGAAGCCAATTTTCCCGTACATCTGGAAAATCATAGCTCTTCAAAATCGTAGCTTGGTAATAATTTTTTAATTCAGGTGTAATAGTTTCAAGTGCTTTTATATTTAATTACATTACGATTATTTTTTTATGAAGAAATTAAGAGTCAAGATGATCTGTTCAAAATGAAAATCCTCCAATTTTCACGAAGGAGAAACCCGATGTTTACGAACTCGCGTGCTCTGCAAAGCGACAACTGAACGATCACGATCGACGAAATTCCTATGAGTCGTTTGATTCGTAGAAATAACCGGGGTTCCCCCTCGATCAGGTGGGGACAACTATGATAAATGTAAATGAGATGCGGTTCAGCAAACTGACCTTTCCATTTTCGCAGCTAGCCACAGCTGATAATTGGGTTCGAAAATAGAAAGCATCCGTTCCAACAACACAGGCACGTCGTTAAGAATCGTTTTATTTCGAATTTTTCCTCACGTTCGCGAACAGGAAAATATTACGCGAGGCCCAGCTGTCCCATTTTGAGGGAAATGCTTCATTTCGATAGCATAATGCCACTAGCTTTTCTGAATGAATGTGAATAATGTCGAACCGTTAAATCACGGCTTGATAGGAGCAACAAGTTTGCAAAAATTGATTCCCAAAGTCAAAAATAGATTATTCGAGAATTGATTTTACTGTATTTATGAAATTTTGAAGAATAATTGATAGATGAAAACCCTGTGGCACTTTTTCGAGCACGATTCAAAGCAGTGTTGCCAGCTGCCAGGTGGCCCTTTTTTGGAGGAACACTTCCCTAAAACCAGGACAAAATAACTCTTTCCCCTAAATCCTCCACCAATTCCTTTTTATATTCTTTTTCTTTTTTTTCTTGTAAGATGTAAAAAAAATACAAATTTGAAAAACGAGTGATGTTCGATTGTAGATATGCTGACAAGTTGAGCGATAATTTTAATGTATGCTATTTGAGTACTCCAACTTCTCTTGATAGTCGAGTCGACAAAAACCTGCTTTGCTCACACAACAATGGCACAGACCTGTTTTACCATGTGAGCATACTAAGAATTTCGAGAATATAATTTTTTTAATTTTGACACCAGTTTTTAGTATGATTCTGATTTCATTCGATGTGCGATATGAATAATGAATTGGTTTTTTCAAGGAACCAAATTATTAAATATTTGAAGTCCACGCTTATGCCAAATCTTATTGCTTGCTAAAGCTTAGGTGAAATGAATAGGAGGATGAAGAAAATAGGATTGCATATATTTATCCCCTGTTTTACCATTTCCCCCTTCTCTAGTCAAGGTTTCCACCAAATCTCCACTTGAGACCTGGCAACACTGATTCAAAGCTGAACGTCCCTTTCTCTATGGCCACGTGCTAATTCACTGGACGCCATTATAGTTTGTTGCAACTTATCAGACAGAAACGTTGGAGTCCGGCCAGACCGCTGGACGTAGTTTCGAATCGTAAAGTGCAGACGTCTTTCGTAGACAAAGGGAATAATCCACGGAAAAGTCGTCTACATCATGCTGACAAAGGTTTTTCCTTCCTGGTAACACCTACTTGACAATGAACCGGAAACCGGAACTATTGAGCCCAGTGGAATATTGTTGACTCAAACCAAACATTCGAGTCGAGACTGACCATTTTATTTTCAATTTTAAAAATATGGAGTTGACCAGAGCGAATCTACATTTAGAGCTGGAAGTTGTCCAAGAATAGACGTTTGACGCTTTGAAAATCACGCCGCGTGGAAAGGAGAGTGGAAACCGCCGAGGGAAGACTGGAAATGAAAATAGTGGTAAACCAAGTTTTTATCTTCCTTTTAAAAATCGTGGCACGCTGTATTTAAGGGGAGATTTAAGCAGGGTTATGGCTAGATAAGATGATATTGTAAGCGATAGCCCGGTCCATAAGCTGAAAATAAAAAATGTCCGTGTACCGAGAAAAACGTACGGAAAATTTATTTGGAGCTTGCAATGTCAAGATGATCAAGGAAAATCCAAGAGATGATTCGCCACAAATTAATTAGCTACAAATAAATTAAACAATCCCCTCTCCAACTCTCCTCTTTCCTTGAGTTATAAATCACTTGGCCTAAAATCACTGGTTAGAAGCAGTAATTTGAGAATCCTTTCCCGGAGCCATTCGGTGATTTTTATGGCGTGTACTGATGTCCTCTAAAACAAATGAGTTGTGAAAGGAAATAATCCGTTGGCGCGATTTTCCAAAGGAAAAAGTGCGCGTATGGCTGATTGCCGTGATTCGACTTTCATAGTGCCAGATATAGTACTATAGTGATTTGCCATCTCAATAATACAGCAAATCATAGCTTGGAGGGAGCGAGAGTAAAGCGCTTTCATGCTAATGAGTATTAAAAAATTTTCATCTCATCAACAGTAGAAATCTATCGTTCGAAATGTTTCGTCGCTATTTCCTGCTGGAAAACGCTCTTGAATCTTTTTCAAAATTAATTCAAAACCCTCAACTTATAAATTGGCTGAAACTTAATGTCATCCTTTCTCAAAAGTTTCACGCAGCGATGAGGGGTTGAAGCGGATTCTGAATGAGTCCTTCAAAGCCTCATCGTTCCCTCGGGAAAGCCGTGATTGATATCGGAATACATTGAGGGCCTTGTGATTTATTGTAAGTGTTTTATATGCGCGGAGAAACCAGGGACGGGGACTTTGGCGTAGATTATTCTTGAATGATGACGTCGCTTCATCGCGTTATTTTAATGTAAGCTAAGCCGACGGAGCTATCCATCAATCAACCAAAGTCAAGTCGGCTAAGCAACCAGAAAAGTAAAATGAGTCAGAATATTGGGCCGCTTTCGGTAAGAGAGTATTTCAATTAAATACGCCCTCCAAAAAATCAATAAATTCATAAAAATTAAGATTATTTATTTACTAGGGGCTGAGCGCAACTGGCTGGTTTTTTCATATACTTAGTATCAACTTACACAAGGTTTTAGCAGAGATGGACACTTCAACTTTTAAGTTTTCCAAGATTTCTAACTTGCAAAATGGATAAGTGTAACAAAAAGTGTACAATTCAGATGTTTGAATATACCAAAAGATAGGTAATTTAACTCTCCACATTTCCCCAGGTAATCTACTAATCCATTTTTCAACCGTTTATGCGGTATTCCACAATATTGCTGGAATATACACGAAAACATGACATTTTCACATTTAAACCTTCTTTTCATAAATTTAGTGCAAAAGAAACAAAGAATGAACCATATCTCATTGATATACACATCATCATCTATCATTATGTTAAATTTGAGCAAAATCTATGGCAAAAATTTTTTCGCAAAAACTCCAAGGGGTACCCCTGCGATTTTTTTAAACCGACCAGTTAACGATTTTTTACTCCTCTCTCAATGCCAATAAAAATCTGAAATTTTCAGGAAAGTTGTATCTTACCGAGATGTATTATTGTGATTTTTTTTATTTCTCGGAAAAATCTGCAAGTGGACCAAAAAAATCACTTTTTGAAAGCTCAAAAATTGACCTTTAACCGGGCTTTTCGGGGTCAAAATGCATGTAAATCAATTGTTTTATTATGCAGGAGTCTTCATTTGAACGGCCCACACATGTACATAGCAAAAAGTTTGGTGAAAAACATTCAAACAGCACCAGAGAAATTATTTTCCGTAAATCGAGTTATCAACCGGCCGAAACTTCGAGCTCCGCAAGCATCGGTGAGGGTGGACAGTTAAACTTTTGTTTTTGGAAGGTATTCTTATAGGAAATTTAACGTTGAATCTGAATTTGTTGTCAAAACAACGGAAATTTGACGATAACTATTACTTTTCCCCAGTTTTAGTACTACGCCGTTTTTATGTTTTTCAACTTTGAAAATTCATTCCAAATACTTACAGTACTGTTCAGTTTTAATTAATCAATGACTTTTACAGGAAATTAGACGTAGAATTCGAATTAGAAGTGAATAGAATCAAATTCAAACGGTTAATAGGTTGTTTCCAATTTTTACGGTTTTCACACTTTTGAAGTTTTAGAATTTTTTTTCGCCACATTCGCGAATTTTGAAAAAATTGGCTTTGTGTAAAGTAATTGAGAAAATTTAATTTAGAATCTATTAAAAATAAAAAAGACGGATTATTTTTTGTTTCCGAGATAACACTTTATAAGTAAAAAACGTATTCCGAGTTTTCTTCGAGCGCGAATAACATACAAATATAATGGAATACATCAAATTGCATCGCCCTTGGTATTTTATGCGTGAAGAAAAAGTATTGGCACAAGAATGTTCCCTTGTGGCACTCCCATGATTTCCCAATTTTATCTAATAAACACTCATGCGAGACTGACTTCAAATATATAGAGATCTTCCTCTCTTCATTTTCCTCCCTCAAATATTCCTCCTTTTAAATACATTTTCTCTAGTTGGAATTTCAGCAACCAACAGCTGGAATTATTTGTCAACAGGAAGTATAAAAATGTTTTTCAATAAATATTCTTTTTCGCCGCATTCTTATCGTTAATGAAAACTGATAAATCGGGGTTTCCCTGGTATTAAATTTAATTTAGGATGTCATTCTCAGTAAATCGAGGTTCACCTGTCAAGTACCAAATAATCGCATGACTCAACCTTAATCGCAACCCACCTCACGCTCTCAGATAAAAAACTGGCGGATGTTGACGATTTTATCAGTCTTTCGAACACTTGTGCTGAACGTTTGTTCCGTTGAGTTGTATTTGGAACGTGAAAGCGCATATTTAGCTTTGTCTATGAAAATACGAGTTCGTTATTCGACAACGACGGCGATCTATTGTTGAAAAACACGTTACGACTTGACGGATTAAGAGCGCGTCCCCGTTCCCAGGTCCGCCATGAAGGTCATTTCAAGAGTTTGTGTAATAATAGCAGCGATTTTACTCTTCTCTTCTGCGGGGCCGTCATTTTCTTTCCACACGAGGCGTGAGTTTAAAAAACGTATTTCCGTGCCGTCGTAGTGCTTAAATAAACCGCACCTCGGCTCGCTTTCCCACGTGAATTTCCATTTGCGGAATGAAATGGGGAGCTTTATGTGTTCTATGGGAGTCATGTAAATGGGTATTGGAACAACAGCTTGAGAGAATCTTTGCCGGTTTGAATTTTCGGCCAAGCATTCGACGTAGCTCATTTACGGCTATTCACTTCCACGGTTCATTTCTCCTACAAGCCGCACCAGTGCAGCGGGATAAATGTTTCTCCCATGAATCATTTACGCCTTCAACAAAACGGATTACGGTTTCGAATTTTCAGAGTATACAAAGCTGCTCCTTATTTCCATCCGAGAGCAACGAATTGCTCAAAATGAGGCCAAGACCGGCAAAAGCGCTGATGAGTGAAGAGCAATGCACTCTTTCACCTGTCACTGGAATTTTGAAGATCGTCGTTGGCCAGCATCAGTTTTTAGCAATGTGCCGCTGAAGATGGTTTGATTGCTCAAGCGAGACTGTAATTCAGTATGTCTGAGGCTATCTTCCAATTTGCCTTCTAACAATAAATTAGTTAGAAGGAAGGTATAGCTTGTCAAAGTTTTATTCAATCGGTGCCAAAAAAAAATCCAATTTTTGATCACACACAATTCTTTCATGACTTATTGAATTTAACTTCCATTGAACAATAAAATATTTAATAATTGTTCACAGTGCGCTTCTGTTTGGATCACACTCAGTATTTCCAATTTATTCAGTGTTTCATAACTCCCAACTGAACGAATATTCTTTCAAGGAGGTGACAATAAATGTAATGTGTTGCTTGAAGCAGTCGAACGGCCGGAGTTACATGAAACAGGAGCCGAGTTGTTCAGAATGTCAAGCTTTGACCGAAAGTTAGGTGCCTATGTTTTGGCGCCTGAAGGTGTCTCAGACATCAAGGGGATAACAACTTCTCACTCAAATTTACCAAGAGTAAAGAGCGCGCGTGAAACGCAGCGAAAATTACCCGTGCGTTGATTATGCACGCTCTGCCACCATTTTTCCTTTGAGGTGAAAATAAATTCCTAAAACAATGGAAAAGACTGGAAAATAGCGAAATTTCGGTAGCAAACTCAAAACCATGTTTTCTCATGGAATTAGCTGCATTTAATGAATTATTTTCAACCGTCGTATTCGGATAAAAATTGTGATTTCCAGCTTTGCATTCTTTTGAAGCTTTTCCATTTTTCAAACGTTGTAAAATCGTCTAATTTACTCTTCTCCGACCTTGGAAAATCACATTTGCAAATGTTTATCGCCTAAAGTATACTTAATTATGGAACAAAATCATTAAATTTCCATTTCTCCAAGCTCCTTATCTGATATTGGGCCGTCAACCGTTCCACTGGAAAGAACGAGAACAATGAAAGTGCCCCCTGTCTTTTGTCAGTTTCGCTCTTCTATTCGTCACCTCGGCTTTTGAGTCAGTCAAACGCCGGCCGCGAATGATGAGGTGTCTCAGAGTTTTACGGTGCTTGACGTTCGTCGCCGTGTGATGGTCATTGTCGTCGTTTTTCTTACTGTCTCCTTGGCTCTAATAATTTCATCTCCGGCTAACTCGATTCGACAGATCGCTTTAAGTTACCGTGAGTGATTTGAGGTCAATAATTCGAAAATTTTGGACCGGTTTGGAACAGTTTCAAATAAAGTATTTCCATACTCGATTTTCAACTTGTTTATTTTTTATTATTATTATTTTATTTTCATTACCTTATAGCTGGCTTTACAAACTCGTTATTTCCCTTTAAAATTGCGGTCATAATAGGGAAATTTATGTTTTTTGATTTTTTTTAATTTTATTACACTTTTCTTTTTTGTTTTTTTCTTTGGCGGTTTCCACTTTACTTTCCACTGATTGATTTTTAAAACAAGCGTCGGCCAACTTATGATTGACGAGTTTCATCTTTTATACTGTGCTGAGTTGAAAAGAGTTGACAAAGTCGGCGAATAAATTTCGTAAGAACATAGCGATGACGAAAAGTCCAAATACAAAATTTTTCTTCTGTCCCAGGCACAAATCGAACATGCATTTCGGACATGGACTGCTTACCTCACCATTCCAGCTGTTACCAAAGGTCGGTCTGCATGTGTAATGATGGCTATGTCGCCATTAATCGAACGAGGAACAATAATTTCGAATGCGTGAAAGGTGAGGTTATTTTTTCCATTGGATTAAAACTATACCAGCGCAATTTTGTTTTATTGTATTTTTCTGGTGACATACCTTGACCTTTAGAAAATTGATTACATAGCGAGCCGAAGATCGTATAGAAATGTGTTGCCACGATCAAGCAGCCAATTATGTTAACTAACTTGTAAAAAATTCCCCATTCGGTCACATTTTCCCGCAGTCGCAAAGGGAGAAGGAGAACTGTGCGTTCACGATCTTCAGTGCGAAGTGGCACTTGGCAAACGCAGCGGTTGCCGCCCTTTTGACAAGAACGATCCTGCCTTTGGTGAATGCCATTGCCTTCCGAATCATCATATCGTCAGAGGACTTTGCCATCCTACGGCTCGTAAGTGTATAGATATATATTCCAGTCTATTACAGATTATATTGAAGTATTAGTACTTGAAATAATTTTTTGAATTTTTTTCACACAGTTATTATTATTATTATTATTATTTATTTATTTTTTTTTTTTTTTTTTGTTCATTGACGAAATGAATTGGCACGAAAGCTAACATGCTAGCAGTGACTAAGTCACAAAGCACGAGGCTCTCTGGAGCGAATAATGATTAGCGAATGATTCGAATTTCACCAGCGTGAATAATCTTCAACCAAAAAAATAATTAAAAAAGAGAAAAAGATGTGTTCCCTTTGTCAATACTTTTTCATCCTCGATGTTAACGTATTCCGTCGAAAATTCCCTCTTCGAATCGCTTTCTAATTGGATTACGATTTCGAATCAAATCGCCATGGCAGCGAAACAATAGTCGTTCGATCGGGGCTAATTTTGAGCTGAAATATTTGAAGGATTCGATTCGGTGCTTGGAGTTTAAAAACGTGAGAGCTCGAGAGGCTTGAGATTCAGCTTTTGTTCCGTTTCCGAACCGTTTTCGCTATCAGTTGATTTCTCAAAGGCGTGAAGCAATACGGGAACAGCAAATTTAAGCGGCATTGTCAGGTTATAATGCGTCGAAGCGAAGATCAATCGACATTGCATTGGTGAACCGGATTAGTCGAATTTCAGCCCCTGGAAACTATTGTTACAAATCAAATTTACCCCCCCCCCCCAAAAAAATTTTTTTAACATGTCAAAAGCCATTTTTTCCACAGTTATCCCTAAAAATAAACCGTATTAGTATATATATTTATTTTACGAATTTTCCAATAATATATAGAAAGTTTGAAGTATTGCTTAACATGATTATTAATCATTCCAATTTGGTTTCAGACATTGGAGATCCCTGTAAAGTCAGCGACGATTGTTACCTTCCGACCGACGATATTGTTGCATATTGCGATAAAAGCGTGTGCATTTGTCCCCCTGGATACCATCCGTCTAATGATAGGATAGAATGTATTGAGAATAAAGGTAGGTAACGATTGGACTAGTTATTCATGCTTTAACAGATTCACTGCTGTTATTAGAACAGACATGGAAATAGAAGATCATTTTCCAAACGTTATGAGTTGAAATAATTATAAACGATGAGAGAAAATATTATTCAAATGACGATAACATTCTGTCCCTAACGTTTTCGGTGAGGAGCTCTCATTATAAATAACGCGAGGCGTTGGTCGATTGTTCAGTCTCAAACCAGCACTCGAACAGCTCTCGTCATCAGCAGCTGACCAAGACAAATCGATCGTTTGGTTATTTTTAGATTTTTTTCAGGACTAGCCGGACCGTGTCATGCTGATGAAGATTGCAAACATCCCAACACAAGATGTTCTCTCCTCGGATATTGTATTTGCCAAGAAGAATTCGTTATGAACCGTGAAAAGACAGCTTGCGAGGCAAGGGTATAAAAATTCTATTCATTTCTCAACCCTTGTTGTATTATAATTTTCCACTTTAATAGTACGATTTTAATAAATATAGGAATCTAATAAAATTAATTTTAGTATTCTGATGAATATGCTTTTATAATTTTTATTGAAAAATTGTAAAACTTTTAGTAGGTACCTGTTTTCGGAACACCTTCGCTATTATTAAGAAATTTCAACAATTAAGAGAAGTTCGAGAAATTAAAAACGCTTGAATATTCCATTTTTAATTTTTTCTAACTGTTCAATTGTTTTGATTTTTTTAATTACTCTGCGGGTTTTTGTCATTGTAGTAAAATATTTGTGGAATGAAGCGCCTTTGTTGATCGTATTTTTCAGACGCCGATAACACAATTGGGCGGGCACTGCTCCAACGATAGCCAGTGTAATAATTTTTTGAAAGAGACCGTGTGCGATAATTTTTCGAAAAAATGCGTCTGCAAAGATAGCGCTCACCAGGTTAACAACACGTGTTACCGAACAGCCAGTAAGTTATATGTAATGCAGTATAAAAATTAAATAAACAGCATATATTTTGGTTTATACCATGTGCTGTTGAAATTGCAGAATTCATCGAAAAACAATAAAACGTATTACATTTTGCCCTTGGGAAAAAAAACTGTGATGAATTATCGCGATAAAATTAAATGAAAGCTATAAATTGAAAAAGTATAAAAACCGATCTGTTCTAAAATCGTTCCTTTCGAATTTTTCTCTCTTCTTATTTTTGAATGCTTATAAAAATCGCAAAATCAATTAGTAAATATTTGTGTAATTTTTGCGCTATGGGAATCATCGGCCTCGTCGAGCTTCGGATTATTCTACCTCCGTTTCCAAGAACATTCAAGATGAAATCCGCTCCACGTGCTCGCCAAGTTTTCAATTTCCGCTCGAAATCGAACCAAGAACTAAGCCAAGCCCTCTCAATAGGACAACAATCGGGAGCCAATTAGTGGCTAATTTATCCAAATAGAATTAAACTGCCTCTATTGAACTTCAATTGACGCGATACCCGGTTTAAATAGAGTCGAATTCCATTCCAGCTTTGGGAGATAGCTGCACCGAGCGTTTGGAATGTTTAGTTCCTTCTGGAATTGAAAGGGTCGACTGCATCGGGAACATCTGCTCGTGCAACTTACCGTACAAAAGGGTCCTACACGACTGCCTGATCGATTCAGGTGAGCAATATGTCGTACATTTTTATATATAATTTTTTCACCTCAGTTTTTTGCCGTGGTAAATTTTCGACGAGCGAACTAAAGCGATTAAGTTTCAAGTAAGGTCAAATATAGGTCGAATAAGTTCTAATATAATCTCGTAATAGACCTACGATGCCCTGAAGATGCCCGAATGGGCGAAAGTGCTCGCCATAGTGGAACAAAAAGGTGGAGTAGCGGACACGAAATTAGGCGGGTCTTATTAATGGCGACGTTGCCTACTAAAAATCAAATGAGGAGCAGTTTGAAGGACGTCTCCACTGATATAGCAGCATTACTGGATCTCTTCATCATCCAATAGACATTGCTTCGACCATTATAACTTTCAAAAAAAAAATATATATATATATAAAACAATATTAATAAATAAAAAATAAAAATAAATATAAAATAATAATAATAAATAAAAAATAATAATAGAAATAAAATAATTTAAACAACGTAGTATAATTTTTTTAAAAAACTATTTTATTTCTAAAAAAATTATTTTGTTTATATCTTGGGACATGGCTTGCGGAATAATAATGGTTTTCTTTTCCTTCTCGTCGCGTCTCTTGATGTCCGGGGGTTGTGAGGTGGAGAAAAACCAGGCGACTCATTCTCCAATTCTTTATTAGCTGGCCGAGCACTTTCGCCCATTCGGGCATCCTCAGGGCGACGTGGAGCCATAGGGTCCCTATGGCTCCACGTCGCCCTGAGGATGCCCGAATGGGCGAAAGTGCTCGGCCAGCTAATAAAGAATTGGAGAATGAGTCGCCTGGTTTTTCTCCACCTCACAACCCCCGGACAAATAATGGTTCTGTAATTTTCAGCCGCTTTCTTTCGCAACCACTCGCACCACCATAATTCGACCGCTTCAATTTCCCACGGATTTCGACTCACGTGGATCTCAAGTCTAATCCTCTCCGCTTGGAGTTATTCGTCGCATTAGAACGCGGCCAATGAGAAAGTCAAACTCTCGTGACCTGCTTGATTTTGCCGAAAATATCTTCAGCATCAACTGCAAACAAAACAAGACGATAGTTAATTTGCTCATACAGATTTAATGGAAGCCGGAAATCTTCGCATGGGTGTACATTTCCAGACGTTGCAATCAAATACATTATTATCTACGTGACTTAACCAATTCCTTTTTTTGGTATCATTTGCGAGAACAAGGGCAGAAAGCAATGAGTATAAAACTAAGTACTAATGGTCGATCCATAAATACGAAATGTATCGTATAATTGTAATGTCTTCTCGAATTCATCAACAATCCATTAACAGTTTCTATGTGTCATGAAATACAGAATTCAGAACTACTTATAAATGTATATTATTTTATGAAAATAATTTTCCCTCAAAACAGGTAAATTGACAACAGGTAATACGATATGACAATATTTCGACAATGTGAGCCTTGTACTTATGGCAAACAGGAGAAAGGTTGGCCTCACATTGCTGATAGACAACACTGCTGTTTTTCTGAGCTTCATGCCCTGATTTTGCTAATGAGCACGGTCGGCTTTGTACCGAAAATAGTTCAGGACTCGATCAAATCAGAATAAAATATTAATTTGCTGTTGGTCGGGACCAGAATCATAAAAAAAATCCGCTTTTTGATTTCCTTAGTCTCTAGCAGCTATTGCTTCGGAAGACGGTCATTTAATAGAAACACAGCGAATTATTCGTAAACTATCCAACATAATTACATTGTAGAGTAAGCAATTTATGATTTTTCAAAGCTCTTTCTTTTTTATTTTTACATCCTTTCTAAATTCCACCCCGTTCTTAAGTTATGCGGCAAGAACCGGGGGAAATTCAAATACCAAATGATGGCGCGCCGCGCAATCCCTTGCAAAATCATCTCATCTGGCCATATCGACGTTTTTCCTTCACATTCTTTCCCTTGACGAATCCCTTCCCGTTTCCTTTCCCGTTCGGCGCGCCATTTTCCAAAGGAAATCGAAAACTTATTACCCACAATTTCTGTCCCCGTTTTCCCTTGGCGGTTTCCTCTCACACGCAACGTGATTTTCTAGAGGAAAACTTCACGACTTTCGGCTAACCGAAAAATCTTCGTTACATTTAGGTTTAAAATTCAATCATTCGAATTAAATCAAGAACTGTTGGCCATGTTTAACGAAAAACGAATAAAGAACAGAATAAAGCTGGTATCTCGAAATCTCTTGATTACAACGTAATCTATAATGGACTCAACATTGTACGCGACTATAGGAACTTTCCTGTCCTATTATATAACGCATTGTGCAGACAAATCGTTGAACCACTGAGTGCTTTACACTTTTGCCGGTTCAGGCGAGCGCAAGACGTTCAATGTTAACAATATAAATCTTCCGATACAAACAGATAACAGAATACACACGATAAAAATTCCCCTCTTCGGCGCCGAAACCGAAGTGGCGTAAGGTTGTTTAAATTACAGGTTTTAATTATCCGCAGCGAGCCGATCATGGTCGACCAAGGCAATGAAAAAATGGAAAGTAAGTGGAGTTCAAATTTCAAAAGTGACATGTACATGGATAAGATATAAATATTATAAACGAATTTCTGAGGTACTTACTTAAAGAATCAGCAATGTTGGTTTGGAAAAAAAATTTCTCTCCATTTTTTATGAATTTGTATACCTAACATTTATCTAAAATACCTCAAACAATTTCCAATCCACCAAAAAAAAAACTAATATATTTTTCATCTAGTTGCAATTTTCAGCTACATAATAAAAAATCAGGGTTAATTCTGGGAAAATGGTCCACTTCGATCTATCAAATTCCCCATTTACTCCGGTTAAGCATAGAAAACATATTTGTAACCGGGCTAAAATTAAATTGACCCAAGCCAATAAAAGCGGAAAAATTCGGTGAAAAATGTACGAAATTAAAATTTACCTAGAACTGTACCAAACGCATATTTGGAAAGCGGGGGCTAATCTTTCGTCGGAAAAGAAAGATTTTTAATATTACGAAACTCCGTTGAAAAACTTCCCTTCTGAACTAAGTACTAAGAATATTATGAATCTGATAAAGTTAGTTTGCCTCTCGTGTTCTTGCCTCATATTACAGAAAATTACACCGCGACCTTCACCTGAGGTCTTTATATTCTCTTTTCAACCCATCACTCGTTGATGATATTTTTAACCAAACAAAACTCAGATGTCTTATATTGCAGAATTTGAATACAACAAATATAAGAGGACTTTTTCATTTCCGAGCTGTAGACAAAAATATGGGGTTATGGACAATTTTATTTTCAAGAAACTTAAACGATTTTTTCATCTAGCCAACGAGGGCAATTAGAACTTCCTTCATTCGAATTGCAATTTAGCGCGTTTTCAAAATTAAGCGAAATCACTTAAAAAATTCTCGCGAGGATAGAAAATTTAAAAAATATAATTGATTCAAAGTAATTCTATCGGTATAAGAAAATCACACGAAAAAACTATATAAAAATAAAATGAACAGATAACTTTTTAAAAAAGAGAAAACAAAAAATACTAAAAAATAAAAACAAAGGAAAAATGAGAGAAAATAACTAGAAAAAATAAACCAAAATATCGGAAGAAAAAAGGAGAAAATAATTCCGAAAAAATGAGGAATTGGTGTTGGTGTGGAGTTGTTTTTGGGATTTCAAAGGAAAACATTTTTATCAAAATCCCCACAATTCAAATCCCAGATAGTTTTTTTCAGGTGTCTCGTTTAAAAATCACTAACAACAATTTCTTTTTACATTCAGAAATTCACCCCGGTCACAAGGGTGGCCTTGGAGTTCGCCACGTAATAACGGTTTGCCTGTGCGCTTGTTTAGCGGTCAACTACATAATCAGAGTCAACCTAGGCGTAGCTGTTGTTGTAATGACTGATCACAATCGAACGGATAAGCATGCCGTAAGTTAATTGATTGATTTATAATATGATCATAGTTTACAATAGTTTACGTATTTTCAAAAATGTATTATTATTCCTGTTCCAGAACATCTTCCGCTCAAATTTACACCGACACTGCTCCACTCTTCTCAGCTTATTTTCCCACTTCTTCCACTTCCTCCACTTTTTCCACTTCCTCCTCTGCTACCACTTCTCCACTTCTTCCACTTTCTCCGCTTCTTCCAAATCTCCCAGGCCTCTACTTCCTTCACTTCTTCTACCTCCTCCACTTTTCCGCTTCTTCAACTTTCACTTCTTCCACTTCATCCTCTTCTTCCTCTTCCTCCTTCCTTTTCCATTTCCTCTTAGTTTTCCACTTCCTCCTCTTGTTACTCCTCCTTCTCTTTTTCCACTTCCTCCTCTCTTTCTATTTCTCCGCTTCTTTCTCTTCCACCTCCTCTACTTCTCCGCTTCTCCTCTTCTTCAACTTCTTCCACTTTTCCACTTCCTCCTCTTCTTTCACTTCCTCCTCTCTTTACACCTCCTCCACTTTTTCAACTTTATCTATCTCCTCTACTCATTACTCTTCCTCCTCTTCTTTCACTTTCTCCTCTTCTTCCTCTTCCTCCGCTTCTTCCTCCTCCTCCGCTTCTTCCTCTTACACCTCCTCCACAGCTCTGAGTCGTTACTCTTTTTTCCACTTCCTCCTTTTTGTGAGGTTGAGGTGGAGACAAAATACGCGACCATTTCTCCTTATCATCTATATTGTTTCGAGCGCTTTCGCCCTCACGGGCCTCTTCAGGAAACATCTTAGAAATTAGTATGTCAAGTCTTTTTTTAAAAAAGGGGTCGCCCGTGAGGAGGGTTCGTCTTGAGATGAGGAGTTTATCACAGCTGCATACCTAATCTAGTTTTAAAGCTTGAAATTATAATTATAAACGAAGACTAGAAGATGCAAGTGACTAGAAACAAGGAGACTAATAACACTGGAACTGAACAAGTTCCTCCTTTTTGTAGTACTCCTCTACTTCCTCCACTTCTTCAACGTTATCCACCTCCTCCACTTCTTACGCTTCCTCCTCTTCTTCCACTTCCTCCTCTTCTTCCACTTCCTCCGCTTCTTCCTCTTCCACCTTCTCAACTACTCCGCTTCATTACTCACACACTTACGCTACATTAGTTAAAAAATCTAAACTTTTCTTATAGGTGTTCGATTGGTCGCCAGAGCAAAAAGGGATGCTTTTGAGTTCGTTTTTCGCCGGCTACTTAATATCAAACCTCGTCGCTAGCGTTGTTGTTACAAAATATAGCAACGGGAAATTACTTTTGCTGAGCGTAAGCTACAGCATGATCTCATCTCTTCTAACGCCCTTTCTAGTCACGCAAGGCGGCTACGTCGCCATGTTCATCATCCGCGTTTCCATGGGCTTAGTTCAGGTGAGCGATATATTACTCAAAATACTAATAACAATTATGAAAAATTTTAGCTCTCGGGTAAACATTTTTCAGAGCACATAATTAAATAACGTATTGTCTAGAAATGCGAGTGTCAGTAAATCAATGATGAATGGGACCAATTTGAACCTCTTCTCTAGTTCGAAATGACATTGTAGTCAGGAAATACACGGAAATGAAGGAAGAAGTTATCAATTGTTTATTTTGTTAATTTAATTTCTTATAAATATTTTTTTAAAGTTCTCGCCAGTGATAACTAGGCGAAGCGATGATGTCATATTATGTTCCTATGTTCTCATTATTTTTTGCTGCAAAATCGTATAGACGAACACGAGTAGAATATTTTCCAGTTTCTTCGCTTGGGATATTGGACGTGATTTATTTCGTTTTTCTACAGAACGTCAAAATCGAGGAAGCGATTCGGTGTTTTTTTTTTTTTATGATAAAGGTACGATATCGTTTTTTCTAATCGGTCATCATCAAAACTACGAAAGCGTGCATAGGAAAAACGCAATAACGATTGTTCGCCAATATTTTCGAAATAACGAGCTCTATCGATTGGACGAATGAATACGGCTTGTCTCGAGTAGTGGAAAAATGTGCACTAAACTGATATGCGGTGTGAAATATAGCGCGAGTTGGCGACGAAAGAAATTAGGCTCATTTATATGACCAATAGCTTCCGGAAACGTACGTTTCTCGTAAAAACGAGTCGCAATTTTGGATTTTCGTCGACCGCGGGAATTTTCTCAAAATAAAACAACATCTTGTCAAGTCTTGTAGGGAGTGTGATTAATTTTTATAGCCCCTAATACCTCACTTTGGAATCATTCTATGGATCTCTCTGATGCTTTCAAATAAAATAGTTTTTTATGCGAGTATAGGAACAGTTCAATAGATTAAAGCGGAAATAAACCAAAGATCGAAATTTATCGAAGCCGAAAAATATTTCGGATGCTTTTTTCAGGGCTTTATGATGCCAGCAACGCAAGGCCTCCTATCGAAATGGATCCCACCGAACGAGAGGTCGCGATGTGGCTCCATCGTCCTTGGCGGTGAGGCAATTAAAATACCTGAACTCGAGGTATTAACATGAATTGAGATTATTTTACGATTGTCAGGCTAATTTTCGAGATTTCGATCCTTCGGATTTTTCACAAAACGTCTCTTTTTCCACTTAGCGAATTTTTATTTTTCAATCGCAGGCCTTCATATTGGGACGATGGTGTCGTTCGTAAGCTCCGGTTTCCTGAGCTCCAGTTCGGGCGGTTGGCCGAGCGTTTTTTACTTTTCGGCCGCCCTCTCCGCCGCCTGGTGCATCGTGTGGCTTAGGTAAATTACATTACAATTGTTATTCGGACGAATATTTCCTCACTTCGAAAATTCGCAAAGACGTGTAAATAATTCGTTCAGCAAATCGACGAGGCTATTTAAAATAAAATCGATCCGAAGTGTTAACATTAGATTCAAAGGACGTTTCAGGTACGGCGCTGATCATCCGAACAGTTCAAACCACGTGACTGAAAACGAACGCGCTTACATCAACAAATCTCTGGCAGATGCGAGCAAGCCCGATTTGGTAAATCATGTTCGATATAATAATACGAATATAATGATTACGAAACAAATCAGTGATCAATAGTACGCTTATTCAGTAAAACCGTTTTTATTTTTTTATTTTTTTTTTTTTTTTGCCATTCAGAGCTATGAAATAAAAATGACTTGTATAATCTACGTACACATGTCGTCCTGCCGAATTAAGACGAAGTTAAAACTGTGACATTTTTCATCAAACAAATTTGGACACCGATTTTTCCAATGCGATCGCGGTTTAATTTTTTTCAACATTGGAAAAAGTCAAAATTTTGAAATTTTCGTAAGCATTGGATACTGTCATAATTCACACAAAGGAATCATTATTTGATTCCTTAAAAAAGACTTCAAGTCAATCAAAAAAATTTTAATTCAAGAAAATTCACCTTTTTCGTTATTAAAACTGTTGATAATGAGTTTGTTAATTACATCTATAAACACCATGCGTACATAGATAGCAGAAAAAAATTATTGCAAAGCGAGAAAAATCAATATTTGAAAATAGCGCTTCGAACTTATCAAGTTTTCACGCTCAAGGAGAGCTAAATAAGTATTCAACTGATTTTGAAAACAAACAATTCACCGCCGAAACAAATTTTTGAGTCGAAACTAAAATATCGTCGGTTTTTCTAATTTTTCGTGTTGGTGTCACTTTTTTTCAACTATGAATATTTATCAATATCACTGAAAAAATCTTTTTTTTTATGCGACTGAAGTTCATTGTGTTCAAGTTATTTCGAAACAAAAAACCACAACTACTAAAAAGTCTGAGGTTTTTTATAACACCTTCATGCTCCATTTACCGGGAAATTATCTATTTCCCAGGCGAAAAAGGTTCCGATACCTTGGAAAATGATCTTCACGAATAAACCATGCTACGCTCTAGCGTTGACCATGATCGGGCAGAATTGGGGCTATTGGATCCTCATAACTCAAATTCCGAGCTATTTCGCTCACGTTTTACATTTCGATACATCTCAGGTAAGACTATAAAAAATTACGGTTAATTTCAATCTTCCATTGTTCGATTCAGTCAATTGTTTACGCAATTTTTCACAATTATTATCATGATTCAATTTGCTGTTTATTATTCTAAGAATCGCTGGGGTAAGCGGCAATTAATTATTATCTAATGGGATATTTATTATCATCCTCTAGCTGTGTAAATAAAATATTACACCGATAATTTTTGAGCACTGCTAAAAATCTGAAGATTGAAAATCGTGAATTGCAATTTCTCACCGAGCTTCATGTTATAAAATGGATTAATTTTTATTATCATTCTGTACAATTTTGGGGCCTTCTCGAGGCCTCTCTCCCACACTGCACAGAACTCGATTTATTTAATAAAACTTAAAATACGTCAGTTTTTAGCCGTCGGTTAAGATGAAAAATAATAAATCAATCAATTGGCTTTCAAAGTGGGAACACAATTAACATAAAATATCATCAACTGAAATTAGACTGTTCATGTTATTAATGCGTTGCCTACAGCACAAGCAGTAGGTCTTGAAAATATTGGTAAATTTGGATTGTTTTTCACCGAGCGATAAAAACTTTTGTCAATTTTTTAACCAACTTTTTTGTACTGCCAACAGAATGGAACTCTCTCAGCGTTGCCCTACGTGTCCTTATGGATAGTTTCCTTTCCAGCTTCGTTCCTAGCGGATTACCTAATAACGAAAGAAATCCTAACGATAACCGCTGCCAGGAAGATTTTCAACTCGATCGGTAAATAAATAAATGCGCGCCGTATAAAAAAAACTTTCGCACTCTAAAACGACGAATTTTTAGGTCAATGGGGCGCTGCTGCTGCTTTGCTGGCCCTAGCGTTTACAACTTCGTCGACAGCGGCCGTTTCCATGTACACAATTGGAGTGACAATGATCGCCTTCACTTTCGTCGGTTTCAACATCAACGTTCTCGACCTGGCACCGAATTACGCGGGTCTTCTAATGGGCTTAACAAATGGAATCGCAAATATTACGTCAATCGCCGGCCCGGCATTTGTCGGATTTGTCGTTAAACCGCTCGTAAGTAAAATACGTTTACGATTCTGACTCGCGGCTCTGTTGTAGTTGTATATAAATAACCGCGGGTATTTTATTGCCGTATTTTAACAATATTGTGACCGCGACTAAAAAATAAGACCGAAACCAATTTTAAAAAATTGTTTAAATTTAAAAAATAGAAATAAAAATTTAAAAGAATTTAAAAAATGATTAAATTTAATTATTATTGTATTGTTAGTAAATTTAATTAAAATTAAATTATTATATTATTTTGAATTAAATTAAAATTAAATTATTATATTATTATATTAAATTAAAATTAATTATTTAATTATATTATTATTATTATTATTATTATTATTATTATTATTATTATAAAATTATTAAATTAAGTAAGTGTTTATTTATTTATTTATTTTTTAATAATATAAATTTATAGCTGAAAATGATGCGATCCAACGATCAAAATCCCTTTCATCTAAAGGGACCGTTGTCACCGCGCACGATAAATAATAATAAAAAATCATTTTCGAAATAAAAATTTGACTTTTTTCCGAGCAATTCTTTACAGCAAAATTGATCCTGGAAGTTGGCCAGCCAGATCGGAGCGAAGTGTTTAGATTTGACTTAGAATTTATCCAAAAATCGAAAAACCAGCAATCGCCTATTTAGAGGGCGGTTTTGGATATTGGAATACTCGTATTTTTCACGCTAAACCGAACAAGAATATAGCGAGGTCGGTGTCAAATGGTTATTAAGTTATTGCAGTTTCAAGGGATTTTTCAGTTTTGAACGTCGTAATGCTCCGTGAACATTTTTCTTTATTCGTTTCACTATTCTTCAAACGGTGCGCTCAGAAAAAAACCAAGCTGCATGACTGTAACTTTTTTAGACACTTTCTTCCCCAGAAAATCTCAAAAATTGCAGATATCTCAGAAAATATAATTTTTTTTTCTTCGGTGGTTTTCCTCTTAAGAAGTATCAACCGTTGATAAATATTAAACTGAATAACTTCAAGGGATAAGGAACGACACAAACGACTCTGGTGTATATTTCCAGATAAAAACTTCCAACTCGCAGCAATTTACTAGGCGACGTACAGAATCTGAGTTGGAAAGCAATAGCCTCAAGGCTGATCGGAATCTCAGCCCTCTTGTGACGATTTCCTCCAAGAATACGTTATATTATCTTGTTTTTCGTCAGAATGAGCAAGCCATGAGTTCGGAAAGTTAGAACTATCAACTAGAGCTAACAACAATAATTCAAAATACGCAAAATAAAATAAAATTAAAAAACAATTAAAATTGAAATCAAATATAAAAATATTATATTATAATAATATAATATTTAATAATATTATAATTTAATAATATAATATAATATTTAATCATATATTTAATAATATAATATAACTTTGAATTCGAATTCTACGTCTAATTTCCTATAAGAATCATTGACTAATCAAATTTGAACAGTACTGTAAGTATTTGCAACGAATTTTCAAAGTTGAAAAACATACAAGTGCATACTAAAAATAAGAAAAACTAAAGGTTTTCTTCAAATTTCCGCCATTTTGACGTCAAATTCGGATTCAGCGTTAAATTTCCAATGAAAAGAGCTTTTAAAATCGCTTTAAAACAAAATTTTAATTTTTTACTCTTACCGAGCCTCCAAGTTTCGGCCGGTGAAAAAGTCGATTTACGGAAAATAATTTCTCTGGCTCTGTTTAAATTTTTTTCGCCAAATTTTTTGCTACGTACGTGTGTAAGGCGATCAAATGAAGACTCCTGCATAATAAAACAATTGATTCGCATGAATTTTGACCCCGAAAACCACGATTAAAGGTCAATTTTTGAGCTTTCAAAAACCGATTTTTTTGGACCACTAGCAGATTTTTCCGAGAAATAAAAAAAATCACAAAAATACATCTCGGTAAGATACAACTTTCCTAAAAATTTCAGATTTTTATCTGTATTGAGAGAGGAGTAAAAATTCGTTGAATGATCGGCTGAAAAAAATCGCAGGGGTACCCCTTGGATTTTTCGCGAAAAATTTTTTGCGATGGATTTTGCTCAAATTCAGCATAATGATAGTTGATGATGTGTATATCAATAATATATGGTTCATTCTATGTTTCTTTTGCACTAAATAGATGAAAAGAACGGTTGAAGTTGAAAAATGTGATTTTTTCGTGTATAGTCCACTATTATTGTTGAATAACGCAATAACGGTTGAAAAATGGATAGGTAAATTACATTAGGAAAATGTGGACAATTAAATTACCTATCTTTTGGTATATTCAAACATCTGAATGACGACTTTTTGTTTGAGTTATCCACTGTGCAAGTTACAAATCTTGGAAAACTTAAAGTTGTTACATCTAATTCTACTACAACTTTGCTCCAGTTGAAAAACACAATATGATACAAAGTACATGACAACACGCAGCAGAGAACAATTCCACATTTTCATATAAAAAATGTTCGTTTCTTTTCCAGGATAACGTCGAGGGATGGAAACTAGTTTTTATCGTAGCAGCAGCGATGATTTTCATCGGAAACTCAATTTTCATTATATTCGGTTCCGGAGAAGTCCAAGATTTTAACAACGCCGGCGAAAGTAAGAATTTTTATTGGCAAACCCTCCAATTAATTCGACATTATCTATATATTGAGGCATTTATGCGTTGTTGCAGAAATGGTAAAAAACGGCGATGCCGAGAATCCGGAAACAAAGCCGTTGAAAAGTTGATCTCGAGGACGAAGGTCTTTTGGCACGAATTCCAATTCGCCAGCTGCCAAATCAAATTTGGTCAGCCATTTGGGCCATATATGGCTTGAAACATTTGCGATGGCAACGAACGCTCGGCCAGTGCTCTCAATTTTACAAGTTCAACCGAAGCGAAAGCAAAATTGTGGAGCCCATCAGTCAAACATCGCTGTCCATTATTTTAAGACTTTCGTTGGCTATAGTTTCAATTGAATCCGTCAATGCCTCGCAATAAATTAGATGATAAGGTGATTTTCAATACAAAAATGTGTCGAACACTTTTTTTCTGAACTCCAGTTGAGTGTGGTAATGCGAAAACTCCAAAAGGTTAACCCAAGATTGTGTCTTCAGCTCACTTCAAGCATAATTTTCTGCACTCTTCATAACACTGATTGCCCCATTATTTTTAAAACGTTTTTTCTCTCTCCTGAAAACCAGCCAAATTTTTATAACACGTGTTGTCCTGTAGCCATCGATATTCTGCTTTCAGTGCCATAATGATTGCTCAAATTCGAGCTCCTAAGCTGTTGGTAGTAAAATGTGGAAAATATATCCCACCGACGACTATTCAATAGAGGAAAACGTTCTTTAGCTCAAAATTAAATGAAACAAGCGTGTTTGGAAATAGATGGAAGTTTGAAAGTTTAGCGGAGCTTACACAAGCCTGAAACGTGAACGTTTTTCGCGATCAAATCAGCCAAGGTCCGCTGAACCAACTCGTGATTGCCTGACATGGAACATTTTTGTAATGGCACCGAACATGTGCTACAACGAGATGGAACACCGGTGAGGGAAAGTTTCCTCGTAATTTCACAATCAAGAAAATCGTGGGCGGGATATGGTCCTAAATTTGAACATAGGATGGCTTTTGATCTCTCATCTTACCCTCAAAAAGTACAACACTGGAGACTTACCCAAACTCATTTTTTCTAGGTTCAGAAAAATGAAAACTTCTGTCGCAAAATGCGGCGATATGTGCGGTTATTTGCTAATAGCCAATAAGTTAAAAACAGCTTTATTCCAGATCTGATTAAATTGAATGCCGAATGTACAGCTTTTGCCTTTGTGGGCCGTCCATAGATCGCTCCGTTAGTTTTCGAAAAGTCCCCATAAATTCAAGGTGGAAGGTTGTTGTAATTTTGCGTTTCGGCTGAGCCAAAAACCGCATAGACGATTCCACCGAAGATACTTATGGATCCCAATACTTGAAACAGTACATCCCATGGCGAACCAGTCTCCTGCAATGCAAGTTCAATAATAATAAATTCCTGGCCTTTCAATTCCTTTTGACTGAGGACTGGTAAGGAGTCAGACTTTGCCATCTGGCTTTGCTTTAAACGCCTGAAACGCTCGAATACTGACTTTTCGATCGAGCTAATAATCGTTTTCATAAGGACCTAGAAGGCAAATTGTGACTGGAAAGTCCTGATTCTAAGAGTGCGAACGAGCCGATCTAGATGGCGACTTAGCACGTACCAGCAGATCCAATCGAGAAGGAAAGCACCTTGATAGCATAGCGATCCATGCCATTTGCATATTTGTGATCGCCTTTTAACTTACGTCCAATATTATAACGAATGCTATAACGTGCGAGATGATGGCTGAGAAGTTTCCCGCAGCCCTGATAAATCCAAGCATCAGGACTGAATATCTGGGCGATAGATCGAGATGGTTGATATGGCCGCCCATTAGATAGTACATGCCCAACGTTACAGACGTTGTGTACATTGTCACAGCACCAAGTAAAGAGTCCAAATAGCCCATCATGATCATAGCGATTCCTCCTACTACCATGGCTGTGGAAAAAAACAACCAACCATTACTTTCTGAGGTTCACCCTTATTTTCAGCAGTTTTAAATCTCTCAAGCAACAAATAATTATTGGTAGACTGCATTTAAGTTCACCTCAACTCTGATCACCTAAAACGTTGCAAAACTTCCTGGCCGATGTAACGCTGACGATATCTGCACGAATGAAGAGCTGAATCATGTAACCGACCGGGTAGCAGCTGATCCAGATGATGAGATGTGGTGTCGCCAATACTACACCGACCTGAATAATGTGGACGTTAGTTCAGATATTATTGTTATAGGTGAAAAAGATGAGGAATAGGAAACTCATTGGTAAGAAATCTGCATTTCCTAGCTATGATGAGGAGACTTAGCGGATTGGAAGTGTGAGGAAAGACTTCTGGATAAGAAGAGGCAACTGCTGGATGGAAGTATTTGGAGAGACAGCTTCTGAATTAGAAGTGTCAGAAGAGGTATGCTCTGGATGGGAAGTTCAAGGTGAGGCAGCTTCTGGACTGAAAGTGTGAGGTGAAGCAGCTTCTGGATAAGATCAGAAGAGGCAGCTTCTGGATTGGGAGTTAGGAGATACAGCTTCTGGATAGGAAGTGCGAGGAGATGCAGCTTTTGGTATTTTGAACCCACGGCTGTTGTCAATTCCAGACAAATCTATAGATAAACCTCAAGTTTCAAAAGTTGTGGTTATCATAGACTATAACACCACTGTATCTAATCAGTCTATTCCTGATGGATCTTTCACCTTCGTGGGCATTTCCAAGGAACAAAAATATATTCAAGAAAAACTCTCAGCCACTCCGATTGCCAAACCACACCCGATCCTTGGTCAATATGTCTAGGAAACATCTTGGCACTCGCCAATTTTTAGAACTAACTAGAAATCTGGATGATGAATTTTCAATGAGTATTACCTTCCAAATAGGGTAATTGAACACTTCAAGAAAGTAGACTGGCGATTGCATCAGCAACGTCCAGTATAGCATTCGGTAGCAACATTCGGTCAAAAGCAGCGCTAAGAATGGAATATTCGTGAGCATTTCTTTCCACGGAATATTAGCTTCCTAAACAGTCGAAATCCAATCATTTATCAAGAAGATCATCAATAGACAAGATATATCTTTCCAATTTCATATACCAACGGTCGCTAAAAAAATTTACTTTGAAGTTATCAAAGATGGTTTATGTTTACCAGATTTTCCGAAATGGCCAGCCGCTTGTTTTCGATCAGTTGCCTCTCCTTTTCGGAAATGTAAGAGCAATCGTCAGGGTGTTTTGATCCGAAAATCATCCACGTGATTACCACGCAAGTGGCGTAGAACGCCAATATGTAAAAATCGATGTCCAACGAAATCTTTCTATGGTACGATGTTGTAATGAGAACCAACGAGATGAACTGCCCCATATACGTTCCTTAAGGTTGAAAAAACGCACTGAGATTTACGTAACCGGTGACAAGTGGGCTACTTGATATGATTTGATTACCTGACATTGCTATCGCGTAGGCCATCACAATTTCTTTTCTAGTGCTCCAACGGAATATGAACCAATGCAACATTGGGACGATTGCACCCTGTACAAAAACGAGATGCCTAAGTAATTTTCTACTGCGAAAATTCCTTCTAAATGTCAACCCCAGTGATGGGGGTTGGCAAGACTGATAATATTGTACAGTATCAAAGGCAGTGTGCAGTGTTGATTTCGCCCGTACCATTGAGCAACCGATCACAACTCTCGCAAGGGCTACCACAACAACGCCGCCTTTCCTTGCCAATGTTGGAATCGCAGCCATAATGCCGCCGACTACCAGGAAAAGCCCACATACATACAATTTCCTATCGAGATGCGCTATGTAAAAACCGTTGCCGATATTCATCATCGCGTAGCCCAAAAGGTAGCTTGAATCAAGGAGCAACAAATGAACTCTCGACCAATGTTGGCCCTGGAAAAATCAAAGAAAACCAGAGAAAAATTGAAAATTAATTTTTCATTGTACAGGTTATCTGATTATAAACGCACTCACGCCACGCGTATAGTCCGCTGTCATAAGAAAAAAAAGCAGTCTAAAATTGCTCGTCACAGAAATGAGCGACGACAGCATTGAAACGAGGACGATTTGCAAATGGCGAACCCTCAGCCACCAAAATGCAGGACATGTGCACCCTGGTGAATAAAAATACGTTTTAGATTCATCTCAGATCGTACGAAGAACGTCCAGAAAGTAAGGGTACTCAAGGGAACTTTAGCCGCTACGTTGGTTCACAATGGATTCTTTTCCCGTTCAGATCAACAACGCCTCAGCATTCCCAATGTTTATCAGCATAGTTTCAACTTACACTCGCAAGCGAAGAAGTACTGAAGTTTGGCAAAACATTTCAACAGACAATTGGTCTGGCCGATCGGAGCGGTTAGCGAGACTCTTTTGATACTCGAAGTTTTCCTATTCCTCGAGTACGTCGCCTGATAATATTGCTCTCGAGAATCGACTGCTTTTTTTTCTGCCTCTAGTTCAACCATGAAAGGTTGATTTCGTTCCGGTAAGCTTCGTCATTAAGCATCGTACGGTGCATTGTTGTAGACAACAGATAATGGAAATTCCATGGTTTGAAGTCATAGGAGCCAACTAGGAAACCATGCGATTAAATCATCCGAAAATTCGCCGAATAATTGGACAAAATTTAGATCAAACATTTATTGAAATATTTCAAAATGTCATACAGTTTGTAGTTTACATTGTTCCATAAAGCTTATGGAATCGTATTGATTCGCTATTTTAAATAAGCTCAATTCCACTCCAGGCAATCATCGATTAGGAACATTATTCAGTTGGCCTTACAAACGTCGCGATTCGAATACCGAATTTGTGAATTCAACATTTGAGTTTGACTATATCCACACGAATAAAATAGGGTAATCAAACTGGAGAAACGGGCGAGATTAATGCGCCCCAACAGAAAGAAACATCTTAGACGTAGTAGAAAACGTAAAATTGTTTCGTTTTACAACGTAATAATAAATAACATTACAATTACCGCTAATTGGAAGTAAAACAGTCTACGAATAGAAAATTGAAGTGCAACGGAATAACTTAACCAACGATTCTGTACAAATTCAAAAACTGTCAACAGCACAGGTATCGCAAATAAAACAAAAGGCAAAAAAATAATAAATAAATCGGTTTGAACATGTGAGAATAAAATTCGTTTCATCTGGCTTTTGATTTTTGGACCCATTTTTTCATTGAAGAGGCTCTGCATTGAGAAAATCCTTCACTTAGGATTACCATTGAAAAAAATTCTTCTCTTCAACTGAGCTTGGAACTCGTCACAAATTTGAGTTTTTTAGAGAGCCAAGATTGCTTCACCGATGGCAAAAATCGGGCACGTGTAACACCTTGATGCAATGATAAGGGCTGCACATTTGGACAATGTGGAAAAACGTTGCACAAGCAGGACGACTGTTGTTGTCCACTATTTTTTCGTTGAGTGTATTTTTGCCACGGTAGACATAATTATTCCCATTGGCCATAGTAGTTTTTCTTGAAGCGGGACAAGCACCATTCCTTAAGATCAACAAAATTAGCACTTGAATTCTTCAAATTTGCATCACTCAGCCATTTTTATCTAATATTGATTCCATTACTGATATCCAGCGGTAACGAGTCAGCATTGCTGGCAAAAAAACCGCACAACAGAATGATCAAAACAGTGACGAATTTTGCACAGCTGAACAAGAAAAATAATAACTGTAGGCGAAAATTATGGACACTGCATGAGAACTGTAGAGCATTGTTTATTTGGCACAACGCGGCACGCGATCGGAAGCATCGGGCTCATCCGGAACAAACGTCCGAGTGTTCTTCCCATGCTGTCACCTGCAAATATAAAGAATACTATGAAGCCAAACTCTTTAGATCAAATCCTTCTCATAATTCTGACCAATGAACTACAAAAATGGCAGAGCTCAACTTTCTGTCGATAATACGGAGAATACTCCTAATTCATACTTCTATCCCTTCAACAGTTAGTTTGTCGACAAAAAAATGGGGTACATATTCAAATCTGACTGACCTGGCATTCACGGCTGCAGTACCACTGATTCCCGCATCCAGCGCAGACGAATTGAGCCGACCGCTGCTTACATCCCTGGCACTGCAAAGGTGAATCGTCCACACTTTCGTCAATAACCAATCGGTCACCTTCACCATCGTCCTCATCCGGCTGCAATAGCATAGCAGGCCATTTTAACTGTCAAATTCTCTACGCTTTTTAAGCACTTCACTGTCGACGATCGTGCAATGTTCATAAAAATAAAAAACACTTACTATTTGAACTTCCTCCTTGGGAGTCTTTGGAGTAGGTTGGTTTCCAGGCACTGGGGTTATTGTAATTTCATTTCGAGACTTCTGAAACCAAAAGAAAACGTCAAAAGTTAGTTACGCAAAAAGCATGTCTCCTTGAATCTCCCCCAGTGGTTGTCTTTAGATTTGTAGTAAACACTATCCCTCAGACTAAGAAGACCAGTACTCTATTACTTGGACTCTAGTACACTATACTACGAACGATTCCAAGATATTGTGCTTACTTTACTGGAGTTGATTATGTCCGAAATGGTTGCCACGCGCGAGGAAGAGCTCTGCTGCTGTGGTCGGTATGGGGGAGGTGGGGGATGGACGGCCATAGATTGATGAGCAGCAGCTGTCGGCCGGTCTGGTGCTGTCAACAGGCGCGCCAACGTAGGTGAGAAATTCGAAGGGCGCGACGAAGGTGTGCTTTTTGTTAGGATTCCATGTAAAAGTGACGTAGACACCGGCGGAGATGGGATACGTCCACTACCTCCGACAGGATGCAAAGTCACTTCAGGGTATGGAGGAGGCGGAGGACCAGTTGTGGGATGAGCGTTTTTGGTTGAACTAGTCATGTTATTGCCAGCTCCAGAAGACAAATTAGTTGGAGTAGCTGGTCCGCCTGTCAATTTGGCAAACTGGGCAAGAACATCCTTATAGCCTGCTGAACCATCGCCTCGAGCCTCTGAAGCTGCAGCCGCTCTCATAATCTGCTCCGCATTAGCTGAAAATTAGGGCATATTCGTGTGAAAATTTTTCCTTCATAAACTTAAATCATCGCAGTTTCTTGGAGACCATATTTTAAGTTGATACCATATTAACACTTATTCAATCAATGACTTACGGAGCATGTATGGTGAATCAGCAACAGTCCTGACACGGGCTCCTGATCCTAACGCCATGTTGGACATACTGATCAGCGATGAAGGATTGATTGCCACGCTGCGTGGGCCTTGCTCGCTTCGGACTCGCCTCCCTCGTCGAGGAATATCCTGGGGATGGCGCGACCTGGAAGGGGCACTACTCTTGCTTTATAAGTATGCTACAAGTCGATTCATTCAACCGTCACCAACTAACAGCATGCTCGTTGAACGAATCATACACCGGTTACAAAACAAATGCGATTGAAGGGCTTTTTGAGAGATATAGGGATGTCAAGATTAGGCATGTGGAGGTTAGTAACTCAAAAATTGCCTTGTCGTCCAATCACAACAAATTATAAATCATATTACTGAAATTTTAAGCTGATACTAGAATACTTCAGGCATCGATTAGTTTATTCTGAAACAGTGAGAAGTCGTTTGGCTAAACTAGATTACCGTTGAACGTTCTTGGATTGAAATTGGTACCTGTAATCAGCGATGAGTGACTTGACGTCAAGAACTGGCCCATTACGACCTTCCCGCATGATTGACGCCGGATCGACAAGGTTGCCGTACGGTTTTGGAAGTATAGGCCTTTGCTGGTGCATTTTCTGGCCTGCGTTGTAATCTGGCATTCTAATTGGAGGTGGTGCTCGGCTGAGCATTGACGTTGGACTAGAAGAGACTATTGGCACCATCATTAGCTGGTTGTTGCCATGAGGTTTCAACGCATTCTGTAAAACATAAAACCCATTGAAAATGGTCCTCCAACAACTAAAGCCATCTAACAAATAAAGAACACAGTATGCTAGATTAGTGACTATTTTGAAAAGACTTACTCTGAGGGTAGCATGATCTAGGAACCTGTCATTGGATGATTCATCGAAATTTGTGAGCCGCTTCTTTCGCTTCAGCCGCTCCAGAGTTTCTTCTTTGAGTTTTTTCAACCTTAAAAGCGTGTTCCACTCGAGCTCTTTCGCTTTCAGAAGTTCGGCCAACGTTTCGAGCTCCTTTTGAAGCTTGTCCACCGCACGGTTCAGCTCTTCAGGACGCTGAGAACACTCCGCGACGAAATCCTGAATCAGTCTTTCTCTCTCGTAGTCCATGTAATTGCCCGCCTGCAATCCCAAGATGATTGACAGTTAGAAATATCAAAATTACTCATTGGTACAGAGAGCCAATTGGATAATTGCGAATGCCAAATGGGTTGAAAACAAATATCATACCATTTGATTCTCGGCTGGAGGACAAGGCGACGTATGTCCGCCATCCAGTTCTACGCGTACACGTTTGCGACCAGTATCACTCTCGCTGCCACTGCTAACTTCACCTTCAGCTTCTTTTTCGACGCTTCTTTTCCGCAGAAGAGTCTCGCTCTGAAAGAAAAAATTAAATTGGATTTTCTCCGTTGTTGTTTTTTGTCTGGAATAGTGATTTTTAAATTGTGGGAGAATTCATGAGTCACGAGAGGTTCAGAAGGAACCATCATTGCTCATGGCATTAGATAAATATTGGGGGAGAAGTGGTAAAAGTGGCCAATTAAAATATTGCTTCAACTCGATTTTATTTCCATGACGAAAATCAATATTCGATTGAAATTAACGGGAAAAAATAACCGACAGAAGAATTAAGCTGAGATTTGTATCTGTCTAAATAAAAGTAATTTCCCCGAATTCCGCGATCAATATCAAGAGACATCTGCAAAAATACCCATCAACCTGAGAAATGCCGATAGCGAGACCCGTTTCGAAGAAGCGATTGAAGAGGTGTATCGCCTTTGCAATTACTCAAAGAGCTCGGCGAATGACGACAGAAAAGGATAATATCATTCCGAGAAAACGGCGGCATTCGAGGGTAATGAGCACCTGCAGAACGATATTTCGAATCGATTTGCAAAGGTGAATGATGCCCAGATGTTGCTCTCACGATGCCCAAATGGGGAAATTGTGAATTTATTAAAGTAATAAATTAATCTCGGTAACTAGTTTTAAAATTTTCTCATCCAATCAACGCCAATCAATTCTTTTCATTGTCGACGCATTTTTCTATGTCTAGGGGTTGTGAGGGGGAGAAAAACCAGGTGACTCATTCTCCAATTCCTTATTGGCTGCCCAAACGGGTGAAAGTGCTCGGCGAGCCAATAAAGAATCGGATAATGAGTCGCTTGGTTTTTCTCCCCCTCACAACCCCTGAACGCCAATGACGTTTTATAAACTGGTTCTTGATTACTTTTTTCGCCAGGTATGTGAAGATTTTCAACTTACCGGAGTAGTGATTGAAATTGTGGACACGTTGGTCCTGAGATCGAGATCGTTTGAGACGGATTCTTCCTTCACTATGGCCACAGGCGTTGGCAAAGGAGTTTCTCCGGCAGGAGCATTGGCCGACTTTGAATTACAGCCAGGAGAAACAACAGGCGACGGCGGTTTCGCCCATAACGTGACCGTTTCTCCTTTGGAAGACACTGATGTCGCTTTACCAGAGCACAAATCGGTGCACAGTCTTTTTGGCGACGATGGCTGACTCAACGGGGACCCGGAACGACTTCCAGTCTTGGAACCAGCGCTTGGAGATGCAGGCTTGGCTAGAGACATGGCCAGCTCGCTTGGCGAGGCTGGCATACTATCTCCTTCAAGAGCGTTCGGCTCAACTTTGACGACAACCTGAGGCACCAAAGATTCAGGCAATGGCGAACCGGCAACGCATTCTTCCAATTCATCCTCCTCTTTGGAATTCGCTTCTTCGATCAACTCGCTCTCCTCTTTTCCGGCCAATTCGTCCTTGTGGATGCTCTCAGCTTCAGCAGCTTCCATCGCCTCAAGCTCTCGGTCTTCCTCTTCTTCTTCTTTTTCCACATCATCCTCGGGCCTTAGATTGTCTTCACTTTCAGAAGTCTCTTTTTCCGGCTCATCGATTTCCTGGAATGAAAAGAGATACAAGAAATAGTGGGAATCGGAGTTTCAGAGCTTCATTTATGCAAGTGAAAAATATTATGGCTTGTTAAAGACATCAGCTCACCTCTTCAGGCTGGGTTTCTGAATGTTCACCATTGGTGAGAGGAATCGCTGAGTCCTGCGGCTCTTTCAGCGCTGGCGGATCTTTAGGCGCTGGCTCTTGAATTTCTTCTTCCTTATCAATATTTTCCTTCTCCCCCACATCTTCAACCTTGTCAACGGCCGCCGCCTCCGGAACGTCAATGTTGACGTCCAGCAGAGATTGGCAATCGTCGGATTTTGAAGCCCGAGCGAGAAGATTGGGAGCCCGTTCTCCAGTCAGTATTCCGCCGCTTTTGCCGCAATCGCCTTCCATGATATGCATGTTGTCATTTACCCTGTAAAAACAATATGGCGATGATTTTTATGAAGTTTAGGATATCCATTGGGGTTTCGGGGTTTCTTTTTGGCTCTTCGAGCCCTTCACAATGAAAACAAACACCTCCAATGCCATTGTTATGTCTTTCTGTGTCCATTTTAAGCTCAAACCTCCGATTCTTCAGGACTTTGACCTTTTTATTGTAAGCAAAAAAAAAAAAAAAAAAGCAGCTTGATAAGAAAAGCGACCCTGAAAACGTCCACGGCCGGTGAAGGCTGTTAGATCTCAGTTGTACAATCCATCGTGTTCCCTCCCGCACGATCAAGGGCAACAGCTCCGACCAACCCCTCAACACGAACGAGAATTACTTTACCTTTTCACCTTCAACTGCATGTACACGATCGCATCGAGATTGGCATACTTTCGAACGTCGAGCACTCGCCTTTTACATTTTGCGAAACCCTTCGAACTTAAGCAGGTGAAAGATGAATATTAATTGCAAAGTTGCACGTTCGACTAACGCAGTTAATTCTTTATGGATCCGAAAGTGAAACTGATAACCTCGTAAGTTTCGAAGCAAATGCCGCAGTAAATGTCACAAGGGTCGTTTAACGATCGAAAATATCAAACGCTCGACGCGATAATTTAGCAAAATATATTGTGAAAAAGTTTATCGAGTTTTTATTAATAATGACAAGCATTAACTGATGACCGAACATAAAATATATATTGGTGCGTAAAATACGATGGCCAGAGCTTCAAATAATTATTGATCCTTCGATATATCATGTTTAAATTAATTTACGCATATTAGCATCAGCTGGATGTCTTTAACGCGTTTTAATATTTTCAACCCCGATTTATAGGACTTATCGGAATGTCTCTATTTTTAGATAAATTATCCTCCTCATTTACACTGGGTAACATCAAGGAAAAAATTGTCACCAAGTGACGGGACGCGGCAAATGACACAGCCGGCGATACGAGGATGGGAATGCGAATGAATCACGATGACGTAACGAATGCCCGCGTGGGCATCTCGATATCGCTTTGTAAACATTCGCCCGGAGATAACTCGTCGGTGAGAATGAATACAAATAAATAAAAACGTCAGAGGACGAAAGAATATTTCCACAGCGCTTACCGGTATCAAGAATTAGATGAAATTTTCAATCCGACTGGAGAATTATCATGGGTTCGTCAGCGTGAAAGGGGTTCGTGATAAAAAACCACCCTAAGACATTTTGCAGGGTGGATATTATGGGGGTCGTCTTAAAGTTGGAAGGGGTAATCGATCGAAGTCGTGTGCGCATGCGCGAATTGTGCAGTCGAAGACGTGCCAGGGCAGACAACAGGTCACTGACGAGAGTCGGAGAGGAACTGAGCCCGGCTGCCAGGCCACGAAACCTCCTCGCGCGTTCAAGGACCCCCCGACCAACCAAGATAAATAGCTCAAGGACACTCGTTAAACTCTTCTCAATGATAAAACACACAATCCCCGAGGCCTTTAGCTTTACCCTTCGTGGCCTCGTGCGACACAAACGTAACCGACTCTCTTCTTTCTATCGAGCGAACAATTCCGCTGAAAACGAATCCGAATCCACCCCATATTGGTCATAGGCGACTTTCGGAAACCAGAGTCTGAATTTGGATCAATTCCGAGAGCCAAAATGCTTCAACATTGTCCAGTCCAGGAGCAAAGTTTGAAAACGAGAGATTCCATGCTGGAGATGAATTCTGCCAAGAAAATGTCCGTACTTCCTGTGGAGGCGCCAGCTTGATCTTAATAAGGGGGCCATAAAGTGCAATGCCCGAAAATGTGGTCGAAATCGAGCGAACGACGAATCGTTCTGACCGGAATTTACAAAAAGTCACGAACTGCGCAGGAAGTATGGCAGCGCTATATTTTGAGTAGCCAAATGAACGAGGCCGGATTTTTAATTTGAGCTAAAACCACATTCAAGTTGAACGATAGTCGAAAAATGTCGAACTAACACTTCCGCTTCTTCGGATATACCTCGAAAATTATCAGTTTTTCGTGGAGGAAAACTATACAAGCATTGAAATGACCAGCTCATCGTTGAAATTCGACCCACAGAATGAAACAATATTCGCTCAAATGAACCATTCAATTCACTCTATCGAACGAATTCAGTTCTCTAAAATAATACAGCCAGTTTACTCTAATCAAGTGAATTCAAATGAATAATCAATTTTCTGAGATGTGTCAATCGCCATCAAATGAATGATCAAGTCGCGCCAAATAAATGAACTCAATTCGCTCCTTTAAATCATTCCAATTCTGTTGAACAATACACTCAAATAATTTATCTCAATTCGTTTAAAATAAGAATTTAATTCAACTCAAATGAACTTTCAATGTACTCAAATTAATTAATCAAATTCACTCAAGCAAATCAATACCGTTCATTAAAAAAAAAATCAATTAATTTACTTTTTAACAATATATTTACTTAAATAATTCAATTCAATAATAATCTAAGTCAATTAACAATATAATTTAGTTCAATTATTAATAATAATCAAATTACTTAAATCAAGCAATTAACCTCATTTCAAACGATTAATCTAACTCATTCAAACGTATCAACTCAGTTCACTTCAATTGGTCAATATACTCGAACAATTTAATAACATTTGAATTAATTAATAAATTACTCAGATTAATTTATTCTATTAACTCGAAAGACTCGATCAAATCGATTTTTAATTCACTCAACGAATCATTCAAAATCACAGTAAGGGGATCAATACTCTAATATAATTCCGTTTAAATCACTCTGAAATTCTGTATAATTCAATTTTAAAATAGTTTAATTTGATTCAAATAAATCAGCAAATTACTCAAATTAATAAATTAATTTCACTTCAATTACTCGATTCAATTCATCTGAATAAATTAACGGGATTCATTCAACGGGATATTATTAAAATTTACTGAAACTAATCGTTACAAATAAATGAACCTATATCCAATTATCCCGTTCACACAAAGAATTAACTCACCTAAAGATAAAAACAATTAAATTCAAATCAGTTATCAAATTACTTGAAAAAATCAATTTATCGAGTTAAAAATTACTCGAATAAATTAGATTCATGTTGGTTGTTCATATATATGAAGGTTGTTTGTAACGGCTACTGAATGAGGCCTTTCTATTGCCTGAGTCACAGCCGTACTTGCGCTTTATTCGCAGTTTGATTATAATTCGATTTTTACTGAGCGAAAAAATTATATCTTTGAACGCTTAAGGGGTAGAACTGTTTTTTTTTCGTTTTTTTTTTTTTTTTAGGTAAACGACGCTCGATTTTTTACGCTTAGATTTTAGTCAGTTGCACACTTTGGACTCCGGCATAATTAACTTTTTATTGATTCATTTTTCGTTTTCTTTTTGGATCCCATCGTTGTAAAAGTGATCCATTTCACCGAACCTATATTCTACTTTGGTTCACACATGGTAGCTCAGCGTTATTACACCATTTCGTGAATTTTTCGATTTTCGGGTACCCTGGCTAGTTTTTCAGCGACAAAATTGCATTGTACGAACGTTGCAAAATGCGAACGAGTTTCTCGATTCTATAATTGGTTACATCTGTCTGCTACGCACACCAGTGCGTTTTTTTTTTTTTTTTTTTTTTTTTTTTTTTTTTTTTTCTGAGCATGGGGCGTTTCTATTTTACTCAGATATCCGTTCAACTACGCTAGTCAAACCCGCACTGGGAGTATTTCGTTAGAGCCCGACCGCGTCGCCTGGTTGCAAGTGTGTTGACCTTCTGGTGTCCTCTACAACCGAGGTACGACGGACAGGGGGTCCCGCCGGCGACCTCAGGCCATTATTAGACGAACCAATCCCCGCACAGGGTGAACACTCTTTCCAGGCGCAACTGCGCAACCGCCGCAAACGTCAAATCTATTTTGAAATTTTACCATCCTCAAGGACAAAGGTTTGAAAGAGACGCCCTCGAAGCTCGCCCTAGAACGGCGGCCTTTCCCTCGCCCTTTAAATCAATCTCTGGTATTAGGTCAATTGGTAGTCGATTGAGCCAGACTTGCCGCCCACTGACGACGATGACGCAAATCGGCGGGCGATCTGGGAAAAATGGAAACTCGACGTCTTCCGGGAGTCGAGTTGTGTAAGAGGAATTGCACAAGGGATGCTTCAAAACGATGATAATAAAAATAAATATGAGACGATTCAATGAGGTCTTTTGTGAAATATTCGTTCAAGCATTTTCTGCGTGTTTTTTCTCAAAAAAAAAAAAAAAAAAGCTAGATGAATTTTATTGTTTTATTTTTCCCAGATTTTTTGCTGCATTTAGTATTCCATGATCGTCTGAATAACCATCGTCTATTTGACTAAAATTGATTCTAGAAAAAAAAAACATATCATCGGTGTTGAAAATTGATGGTTCGAGGGATGGTCGAACCTGATCTCCAGAGCCACAGTGACAGAATCGGTTCGACGAAGATGACAGAGAGGTACCAGGCCAATGAATATTCGAAGAGTGTCATGGAAATCTCAAAAAAGTGATTAGGGTAAACCTCTGGATGAACATTTTGAAAAGAAGTCCATTGTATGAGCGAAATGGCAACAACAGAGGAACTTCGAAAGAAGTTCAAAACTATATATACCTGCGAGGACGCTTTACCTACAACTTCTGAGAATTTTCCCCACGCGCGTTCCGAGTTTCGTTGAACTGTGAATCTTCGTTGGAACCGAAACTGACCGAATTATTGGAAATATTTTTGGTTCGTCAAGTAGAAGATTCGTAACCGGGGTTTTAACGTAAATTCTACAATAATCAAATTCATCAAAATAACTAGCTTGACATTTTATCGCAGTTATCACCCGAACCATTTTTCCAAGCCAAAAACGGAGATTATCTAAATTTAAAAAAGGTTCTGAAGGCATTCGAAGAATCCTATAATATTTCTAGTATCGCTCGATTTTTCACTAATTGCAATCACCTATAAATTCTTTTCTTCAGATACGACCTCTTTCCCTCCCATAATTCGCTTCCGATCGCCGATAGATTCATCGTATTTCCGACGAGTGTTACGTTTTTATTTTTTCCACGGGCTGATCCTCTTGGCACACATTTAGTTCGATGACCTCTCCGAGTAGAGCTCTCCACCCTTTCAACATCTGTCCTTCCTCGCTCGATCCCAACAATAATTCGCTCTCATTTCGGCGGAGCCGTTCATTTATCCAGAAATCCGGTTGAGCAGATATGCGTTGTATAGTAACACTGCATCGAGCAAAGCAGAGTATGTTTATTTCGCGTTCAACCATAATATCACGTACTGCGAGAAAAATGTTTCCTTCGAGGGAATTTGCGAGACGTTATTCGCGATAAATACGTGATATTCAGAAATCGTAGACAAATGATAACAGTTGTGCTTATTATTCCCAATATGGAGAACTATCTTCGTAATTTCAGCACAAAATTATTTTCGAACCAAGGGCACACTATTTCGCCTAAGCCAGATCTATAGCTTCGAAGTGATTTTTCAAGAGCTTAGAAGGGTGAAAATTCAAGTTTTCTTTCAATTTTCACGATTGGTATTATATTAGAATAATTTTTTGGTGACTGTTATATATAATTGGACGCGGTTTTAAATTCACATCGATCATGTGAAACTTCACTTTTCCCAAAAAATATTAATTAATTAATAAAGACATGAAAATAATTTTAAAAAATCCTGATTAAAAAATCCTTAATAAAAAAGTCCTTCGCTTCAAGAATGATTTAGGAAGACCATCAACAACATATTGGTAAAAAGAGAAAACTTTATAGCCACTATTGTCATTTTAATGATTTTTATTTTTCTTAATTTTCAAATTAAAAGCTAGGTTTTTCGCTAGGTTGAAGAGAGAGTTTGTCGAGCGTTCAAGTATAGAACGATTTTTATAGCTCCAAGAATTCTCAAGTTATACCCCATTTGAAAAAATCTTACAAATTTTGCACAAAAGCTGCGATACCTCGAGAACCAATAAAGCTATCGACCCCGAAATGTTCTTATTCGATTCAGCGACCAAAAATCTATGAAAATTGACACCAAATAGGTACACCTTTTTTCCTGAAAAACGTAGGAAAATACTAATTTTCTCCCTTCAAAAACCACCGAAAATACCATTAAAAATGAGGAAGCGATTTGTTAAAAGAATTGAGCCGTTTTCAGGCCAAGATTGATTTTTGGTGAACATATCAAAAATTCAAATTTTATAGTTTTGCCAGAAAAATGTCGACAGGAATTGATTTCTTAGGCGACTACAATGTTTTATTAATGAATACAACAAAAACATCGCACCCAAATCCCACCGTAATTATTTCCTAAAGAATACCCAGATGAGCTTTTCCAATAAACGTGAGCGAAATTCTGCAATCGCAAATGAATCGCATCGTATTTGACCCGAATCAACCAACAAACTAATCCATAAGGTCACAAGCCCAATCATTGCAGGGAGAGAGGATTGCCCTTATTCTGTCGTGACTTACGAAGCATTGATTCCACAAAGGTTACAAGAGTTTGACAGTTCGCCTTTAATTCCACGATGTAAAAATCATTAACAATGACGATTTTCATCTTCGAAGGATTGAGGGGTTGTTATAATAAACCGCAGGTCTAAAGGTCAGTTAAATGTACGGATAGGAATTAAAACGCTGCAAATTATTTAACAGTGGTTTGTTGTTCCTTTGCTTCGATAATAATGTAAGAATTCGTGATAGTAACTGTAAGAACGTAAGAACATCAATTTGTGATAGTTACTATTCCGAAAATTCGTGAATGTTTCCGCCGAAAAAAAAAACAGTTTGGTAACTGTAAGGGAAAACTCCGTAGCAGCTATTGTAGTTTTAATTTTATTTAATGTTCCAATTAAACGTTTAATTATTCGCTCAACGGTTCAGCTGAAGAGAGCGCTTGACGACCAGTCCGACAAGTAAAGAACGCTTCCTATAGCTCCAAAAATTATTTTCACCCTCAAGCCAAAGATGTTTAAATCTCGAAAATTCTACATGAAATTGCGATAACTCGAGAACAAGACTATCGATTCAGCGTCCAAAAATCTATAGAAATTGCTACCAATTATAACTTTTTCGGCAAAGAAGTTGGAAAATGGGCATTTTCTCCACCTCGAAAACCCCAAAAATACCCTTCGAATTGAAGAGATTTGGTTAAAGAATCGAGCCATCGTCGGGCCAAGATTGATTCTTGGGAAAAATTTTAATTTGCGTTTTTTTTAGTTTTTTTTCTCCTTTTTTTTATTCTTCCATTCCATCAAAAAAAAAATGCTGGGAAAAGTTCTCCAGCACAAAATTGCGAAGGGGTCAACTTCTTCATCGACTGGTTTGCAATTCGTGGCCAAAATAGAACTTCTTCTCACTCCAACGAACCACTCTACGGCGAAATTGAATGATTCACGCTCCTCGGAAACGACACAGAACAGGAACTGAGTCGCTAAGTTGCGTCACATAGATAGAAATATTTCTCGTTTACTTAGAACCTTTCGTACCAATAGTTTCCAAGTTTCAAAATTCTAATTTCTGGTCTCTCATAATGAAATTCCGAAGTGAAAATTTCAAATTCGAGTTTAAAAAAATTCTAAATAAATCCACTTCACGTCCACTTTCACGGTAGTGACTAGAGAAAATAATTATGCAATGTTGCAATCATTTTAGAAATAAGTTTGCAAGGTGAAATATTCAGAAATTTAATTTTTTTAAAAACATCAACTGCCCATCTGACGGACACAAGAGAAAAATCGGGATAGAAAGGGTGAGAAAATCCTGCTTCAGAAAGTTCATCTCCCTAATGAGCAACACTGTGCAGAATGTATCTAAGAAGTAGAAAATTTAAAAAAATAACAAAAAAAATTACATTAGTTATTATAATTTCATTAAATTACTTTTACAACTCTTTATTGCTGTATTTATTACTTTATTTACTTATACAACTTTTATTATTTTTATACTTATCTAATATAATTTGCAACGTTCTTAGACCAACTATAATGCTATACGATTAATAACGTCAGGTTGGATAATACTAATCAATAACTCTCTCCAGCCGAACTTCAGTATCGGAAAATTCTAACGATTATTCGGAACTGTTGTTTTCGTCTAGGAGCAAGTTCACCAAGCAAGGAGCTCTTTCGATTTGACCTCTAACGATCCGCGTTCCTAGAAATGAGACGAAAAGAGGGAAGCATTTCTGGGTAACAATTATATTCCATCTAATGACGAACCTCGGCGAGTAATATCAATAAACAACTCCAGCCCTTTGCGACAAGGTGATATCGCCTCTTCATTTCCCTAATTACCGAAAATGATGATGAAAAAAATTTCGCCAATTTTTCCTCAACATGACTCGGCTGTCGAGAAAATTTCCAACGGAATTGTTGAAAGGGGAATCGTATCCTGCACGTCTTTCTTTTTATCAGACTTGAGCCAGACGGAGAAAAAAGGACCAAGGATTGAACGAGAAATTAATAGGCTCAACCTTTGTCTGCCATCCGTCGCTTTCCTGCCATCGGTTACTATGTGCACTGACGATTGTTCGAATCTTGTGCGTGATCGAATTATCCGCTGAGCGAGGTTCAGGGTCGGAGAACATGATGCACTCAAACAGTCCAAGAAAATCGTCTAGATTATGTTCTTCAGTGACCGTTCTATGTTTACATTGGTCTCATAAATTCAATAAATTTCAGTTCTAATCTAACCATACACAGAGAATATTATCATTCAAAGATTAATTAGATCTTCACAGATTATTTTTTTTATTATTATTTTTTTATTTAAAGAAATTTTGTATTGACAGAATAACATTTTAGCAGCCTCAGAATTTACTAGTGAGATAGAAATAAAATGAAATTAATCAATTTCGCTCAAAATTAAACACGATAACTACGGTTCAATTCTACTCTAACCATACACAGAGAATATTATTATTCAAAGATAAGTTAGATCTTTACCGATTATTTTTTTTTTTTTTTAATTATTATTATTTTTTTTTTATTTAAAGAAATTTCGTATTAACAGAATAACATTTTAGCAGCCTCTGAATTTACTAGTGAGATAAAAAAAAGAAATTAATCAATTTCGCTCAAAATTAAACACGATAACTTCGGTAACTAAAATATATAATATTGAGAACACAGCGTCTTCGTAGATAAAAATTTCGAACTCAATAAGTCTCGAAAATTGCCAGGGCAAACGTTCAATCCTAGAAATATCAAGTTTTAGACAACTGAATAAAAAAATGTCGTATAAGTGTACCAAGGTAACCAAAGATGTATAAAAATTCACTAAGGCATAAAAAGATCCTTTGGAGCCTGTCAAGCAGAAAACATTTATAGAGAGATGCACAATAATTCTTCAGCAGGAATCAGCAGGCATGGAGACTTCAATAGTGTACGGGAATTCAGCATAAATTAGATCAGCAGAAGCCAAGAATTCGCAGAAAGCAGAAATACAGTAGAATTTGAAACACAGCCAAATTAATAATTCGGGAAAAATCGGTAATTCGGCAAAAATCGGGACTTTAACGGGAAACAATAATTTAGCGGAAATAAAGTATTCGTCAGAAATTAGGATTTCAGCAAAAATTTTAAAAATCGGCAGAATTAAGAAAAAAATCGGGAATTCGGCAGAAAACAGGAAAAAATCCTAGGAACTCCTAGAAGTCCTAGAAGTCAGAATTTCTGTAGAATTTCGGAACTCAGCAAGAATCAGGAAGACAGCAAAAAACCAGAAATTCAGCAAAAATCAGGAACTCGGCGAGACAGAAATTCAGCAGAATCAAAAAAACTCGAATTCAGCCGGAAACCAGGTACAGCATTAATAGGGAATTAGTAGAAAACGGGAATTCTGCAGAAATAAAGAGTTCAGGAGAAATCCGGATGTCAGCAAAAATCAATAGTTCAGAAAAGTATCGTGAATTTAGCATAGATATATAGTTTTATTTGCCGTCACAAAAATGCATAGCAATGGTCAAAAAATCACAAAACAGGCAGAAAGTGCAAAACCCAAAAATCAGTATGAAGACCAAAATTAAAGAGCTACTTGTCTAAAATTTCCTCTGCTAATAATAAAATTTTACACTTAAAAAACCTTGAAAAATAGTGAGATCGGAAACAACCAGCTTTAATGCCGAGAACTAGAAAAAAAACCATTCCCTAGCAGAAATCAGTTATTAATAGAAATCACGAGCTTATCTAAAACTCGGCGAAAATTTATGGACGCGGATCAATTGAGGAACAATTCGCAAATATTGCAAATCGTATAAGGAAAAATTGAACAGAGGTTGTGCCGTTATGGCAGATCCCGTTCTAATAACCGCGAAAATTCTCCCTGCCTCGCAGGACGTGAGATATCTGAGGAGGGCGAGTCGGAGATGTTGGATCAGAACCAATTTCTGGGTTGCTGACCCCAAAACTTTGGTCCGCCTGGAACGGGCGGTCAGACGGGCGGTTAATGAAGCGTTTCTTTCCCTGCAGTACCTACGGGCGAATCCGAGGGGAGCGCAGAAGGAAGCAAAACAAGAGTTATAAACGATTATTTCCGATAGATATAAATTATCGAGCGTTTAAGCTCCATTTATGAACAAACGTCAGCAGTGTGACAAAAGCCTGGCTCTGTAAACAAAAAGAGAAAGAAAAAAGGCACTGGAAATGAAAAATTGCATTTCCACGTGCAATTGCGATTCGTGACACATTTGTCTCGTTATCGAGAATAAAAACGCTTGAAAAAAAAGAAAAAAAAAGTCACGCCAGAAAGCCACGCGAAACCGATAATTTTCAGCGCTGCCATTATTTGCAAAAAGTTCCAACCTCATTTGCAATAGGGGACATCCGATGAAAATTATCGTCATAAATCCAATTTGAAGTGGGTTGTTTTATGAATAAAGCCGTTCTACGTCGTAAAATAGCCAATAAAGGCGCGAAAGAAATGTCGATTATTATCCTAGCGAATCGCAACTTGCAGAAGTAATTGGCAATTTCAACGGGCGAAATCTTAGTCGATAGCCGTTAACTTCGTAATTAACAAGAGGTGAAAGTCGGGAAGATTTATCACTAGCACGTCTGGTAATATTTTCTGTAAGAGGTCCTCTCCAATGTTTTTCAAGACCTAGAGTCGATAAATAGTAAAAAGCCTAGGTTTGGCTTAGAGGTGTAATCCAAGGATGAACAAGTTCCCGCCCACGATCGTTGGAAACAGTTACAAGAAGACTCCACAAGGGCTTCAAGGTCTTGATAAACCTTGGCCGCGATCCTCAAGGACAACCCCTGCGGTATTATTTACTGCTCCCTCGTCTACGCATAGCTTGCATTTCATTATCAACCCCCAAGCGCAAGGGTTGCTTTTTTGCACCTAACGGACGAAAAAAATTGAAAAAATATTTTTTTCTCAAAATACCATGTGGATTCGATGCGGAGATCAGTCGCATGCTTTTTACGCAGGGCACTCAAACGTAAACAATATAGTATCGCGTGCGCGTGCCGATGCAACGGGCCTTGAACACTATAGAACGGCGAACGATCCGGTGTCAGACTGAACTGACTGTAGGCAAGTAGGTCGGCCGTAGCAACCCCCTCTACGTCGCGAGGGAATCTTCAGACAACCCCACTATAGTTCCGCGGAGACGCAACTGTCGAGTATCAGACGTAGAAACCACGGAAGCTGCTCCAAATTTCAAGGTTGCTAACTTCGCAGAGCCGACAATGGCGGAATTTGAATTTCACTTCCTCCGGAAGAGAGAATTGCGTGACAGATCAAATAATGCTGCAAACTAATTTTCGCCTCAAAAATGATTAAATATAGGGGAAAACTCCGTAGCAACTATTGTAATTTTAATCAATTTTATTATTCTTAATTTCATAATTAAAAGTTAAATTTTTTCCCCCTATCGTACAGTTGGAGAGAGTGTTTAACGACCAGTCCAATGAGTATAGAACGATTTTTATAGCTCCAAGAATTCTCGAGCTATGCCAAATTTCTGACAATCTCCCAAATTCGCCACAAAAGCTGCGATAACTCGAGAGCCAAAAAAGTTACCGTTCAGCGCCCAAAAATCTATAGAAATTAAGAATACCAAATAGGTAGGTACACATTTTTTTGAAAAACCTTGAAAATATAAATTTTCTCCTCCTCAAAACCCCCCAAAAATACCCTTAAAATTGAGCTAGCAAGTTGGTTCAAGAATCGGGCCGTCGTAAGACCGAGATTGATTTTTGGTGAAAATTTCAAGAATTTAGCTATTATAATTTGGCCAGAAAAGTGTTGACGCCGTACAAAAAAGTGGGATATACGTATCTCGATAACAAAAAATAATCACTGCCTTTTTTTTATTTTTAATCGATTCTAAATCAAATTTTCTCAGTTTGCTTACACAGCAATAATTTTTTTTTAAATTCGCGAACGTAGCAAAAAAGAATTTAAAGCAAAAACTTCAAAAGTGTGAATAACCGAAAAAATTGGAAAACAATTTATTTATCGTTTCCTAGAACTTGATACTTTTCACTTCAAATTCGAATTCTACATCTAATTTACAGTCGGAGCCATTAATTATTCAAAATTGAACAGTACTGATAGTATTTGCAAAGAATTTTCAAAGTTGAAAAACATGAAAACGGTCTAGTACTAAAACTGGGAGAAGCTAATAGTTGTCGTCAGAGTTCCTCCGTTTGGACGTCAAATTCGGATTCAGCGTTAAATTTCCTATAAAAAGAGCTTTTAAAATCGCTTTAAAACAAAATTTTAATTTTTTACTCTTACCGAGCTCGAAGTTTCGGCCGGTGAAAAAGTCGATTTACGGAAAATAATTTCTGTGGCGCTGTTTAAATTTTTTTCACCAAATTTTTTGCTATGTACGTGTGTAAGGCGTTCAAATGAAGACTCCTGCATAATAAAACAATTGATTCACATGAATTTTGACCCCGAAAAGCGCGGTTAGAGGTCAATTTTTGAGCTTTCAAAAAGTGATTTTTTTGGACCACTTGCAGATTTTTTCGAGGAATAAAAAAAATCACAAAAATACATCTTAGTAAGATACAACTTTCCTGAAAATTTCAGATTTTTATCTGTATTGAGAGAGGAGTAAAAATTCGTTGAATGATCGGCTGAGAAAAATCGCAGGGGTACCCCTTGGATTTCTCGTGAAAAATTTTTTGGTTTCGATTTCGCTCAAATTCAGCATAATGATAGTTGATGATGTGTATATCAATAATATATGCTACATTCTTTGTTTCTTTTGCACTAAATTAATGAAAAGAATGTTTAAAGTTGAAAAATGTGATTTTTTCGTGTATAGTTCACTATTATTGTGGAATAACGCAAAAACGGTTGAAAAATGGATAGGTACAGTACATTGGGAAATGTGCACAGTTAAATTACCTTTCTTTTGATATAATGAAAAATCTGAATTGACAATTTTTTGTTAAAGTTATTCACTGTGTAAGTTACAAATCTTGGAAAACTTGAAAGTTTTCAAAGAGGGGCGCAGCCCCTCCGACGGGCCGCGCCAAAAAGCGTGGGGGGCGAAGCCCCCGATAGAGTCGGGGGGGGGGGGGCGAAGCCCCGATAGAGTCGGGGGGGGGGGGGGGGCAGCCCCTAGTCAAACTCTACCTACAGAAAATTTTACCCATGTTCTATTTTTCCAATCTACCTTGGGAATTGTTTCGCCTCGCTGGGCTTGTTTTAGTAAACACTTTCAACGGGGAAAATTATACTTTTTTACAAGGTTGGATTCAAACCGGTAAAACGCGGGACCTCAGAAGAGTCCTTGGCTCTCCGCTTAAGTTCAGCGACCTCGATCTATTTGCATGCTCATTGTTTAATGAGAAGAGGACGACCGGCCAGGAAATTTATGTCCTTGAGTTTGTTTCAAGCCTATGAGCGTCTCCTAGACCGCAGTTGAAATGGTTGGATTTCTTTTACAATTTTAGAGAAAAAAAAGTTTGGCGAGAATAAATATATTGAAATATAAAATAGGAACAATTTGATGGGAAATCAACGGAAATTTTTTTTCGATTTGTAAATTTGAAATGAATGGAAAAAATTAAACGAAAAATGGAGGGAAATAGATTTGGAAAAAGAATTATCGTGTCAAAAGGTTCACAGTCAGAAAATATATTTTAAACAATTTCGTTAAACAAGCTCAACAGATTTAAAAATATCGGACATTGGTTCAATGAACGAAAAGGGTCAAAATGAGATAAGGACTGGGGGAAAAAATTTGTTTAAGCTTTGGGAGGAAACTAATGCAGTTCGTTATGTATAAAAGGGGGAAAAAGGTTAAGGAATACGCTGAAAACAGGAAACAGAGTATTTCGGATTGCAGAATTTTGTTTCTTCTCCGCACACGAAATTCAATGTTGAATTAAAGGCGATCCTTTCCAGGCGATCCTTTCGAGGGGACCTTGAAAGAGCGAAGCTCCTCATTTGGGGGCGGATACGTGTGTCCAGCAAGGAAGATCCACTTCCTGTTGAAGTTGACGAAGTTTAGCTCAAATGGCACGTCTCGATTTATTTTTTCATCCCGGCTTCCGAAAAAATCATACGTTCAAACTTGATTTAAGGTTAAAAAGGTACCTAGGTGTTTTATTTTTTCTCGAGCAGTTAATTCCATTCGTTCGGATATTTCAAAATGTGACACGCTCATTGACAAATCTTTTCGATAAACCAAAAATTTAATGGAAAAACTCATTCGCCGCTTAAATTTGTTCGATTTGATTTAAAAACAAATAATATAAAAATAATAAAAAAAAATATAAAATAAAAAAATATAAAAAATAATATAAAAATTATTTCAGTAGACGAACATTGTATTCGGACACCCGAATAACTCTCCGCGGTTTTTATACATTTAATACTCAATTTACTATCCAATACTATCTTGGAGCTGTTCAAATTAACGAATCCGACGGAGTCTCTTCGAAAACCGATCGTCGCGTCGAAGAAACCGTACAACAGCTGTAGATTTCGATTACTTCAAAATGTTTACTCCCTGGTCTGGCAGAAGGGAATGAAGTGGGACGTGTGAGACTGAGGGCTGAAGGTTGTCGAGTCCTTGAGCGTTTCCCTTAGGCCGAACTTTGGCCTTGGAGCGTCGAGTTCTGACTAAACGATAACGAATGAACAAACATTTGATTGGATTATTCGCGGAATAGGCGTCGTTCCTATTTTGAGAGATAATAATAATAGCAAAAGTTGAAAAAAAAATTTACGTTTTAAAGTTTTGTAGTTTGCAGGAGGCTGAGAAAATTTAGTAACTCGAGTAATACCAAGTTCTTACGCGGGCTTTGTTCAAGTGTTACAATAATTATACTCGTGTGAGCGCATAGTTGCCAGATTCCAGCTTTCGCGACCGAAATGTTTCCAAACAGTGAGTCAATGATTTCATGGTAATCCGATCCTGGCTGAAGAACCCGAAAAATTGCAGATGCACTAATTATTATTACTGTATTTTTATATTTCTTTATTTAGGTATTTATCAATTTTACTTTATCGTTTTTAAGCTACAGTAACTGTTCAGTATTCGAAGTTGATCCATTTAAAATTGTGTTTTTGATTCTATTAGATAGGTATAATATAATTTATTTTACAATTTTTTGTTCACCACTTTTCCCTATTTTTAGATAACGTTCTTCTTTAAATTAATATTTCTTATCCAGCATCCCCCGCAATTATATTTTATTGTATATCGGGGTTGATTGGAAAATTAAGACACCAATTGTCTCAGGTTAGGGATTTTTGAAGAATGTCAGGAAAAAATTATTTCTCTAACTTGGATTTTCACATTTTTCTTTATTTTATTTTTATTTATCTATCAATTGATTTTTTTTCATATTTATTATTATTATTATTTTATTTATTATTATTATTATTTTTTTTTATTTATTTTATTTTTTTTTTTTTTTTGAAAATCAAATGGCAACTTGATTCATGACTATACTTAAGCGCAAATCGATGGCTTTCTGAGCCCAGCTCTTTAAAAGATTTACCACTTTCTGACCCCGGGTCTTGAGGGTAACACTGTGAGGTAATGGCATCTAGCGGACGATCCGCGAAACCGAACCGGCTTGAAGGGACACACGGTTCGAGTGACTTATCGACCTTGCTTCCCGTGTCTATTTTCACAGCGTCTCGAGACGTCTCAAACCTGTGCTCGTCTCCGCCCTAAATGTCCGCCGTGATAAGAACCGCTGTCTCGACGAGAAGACGTGAAAAAAGGCAACAAACTATATTGGGCAGTAATTGTATTGCGACTCTTGATAAAGAAAAATTAGCTGTGGAGAAAAAAAATACAGGTACCAACTGAGCGAAAGGCTATGATCCCACAACTGCACTCGCAGTCAGATTTTCATGCCTCAGTTGTCAAGCCACTTATCCGCTCTCAAAAATGCGACGATCGATTGAACGATCGCCAGTAACACAATTCTTTCGTTCAGCACGACCCGTTAGACTGCTTAGCGAAATCACTCAATTGAATAGCAGTTATTGAAAATGAACAATTCGCTTTCGACTTAAAGAATCCAACGGTGTGGCGCAGAGGGGTTGATGGATGCTATGGATCGAAGCCCACCCCTCTGCAAGGGAGGACTCGTCCGGATGAGTCCAGAGATTTCAACAGGAGGAGAAGTCAAGCGCAAGTCCTCTCACAAGGGACTTGTTGAGAAAGGACTTGGGATCACCCTACGAAAATTCGATATGGAAAAACGAGCCATGGTCTCGAAAGAATCCTTAAGACATGAAATCATGCTCAAAGAAGAAGTTACTCTGCAGTTTTTAATACAAGCGAATTTTGGAGGAGGAATTTCTTGAAGGTTTTTCAATTTATTCAGAATATTAGAAAGATTTCATCAGCAGACGAGCCGGAGGACTCTAGCACCTGTGCTCACCCGTGGCCAAGGGAAGATGTGGCAAGACTGAGCAAAAATTTAGATCTAGCTCTTCTTGCTACTTTGCACCTCAAGATCGTCCAGGAGTCAAAAATTGGTTAAGATTGATAATAGTGCTCCAAAAAGAGTTAAACTTCGGCTGGTCAGGCATCTAATAATCGCCGTTTGGTTCTGATTCTTCGGACATCGGTATCAGATGGGCTCTTATCGGCTGTACTGATGGACGAGATTTTTGAAACCTTGCTGCTGCGTCAGGATTCACTTATGCAGGGCTGAAGCAGATCATTCAAGAGGTTGTCAACATATTAGCTGCGGCTCTCACAAGGGAACGAAAAAGAGCTTCCAGGTGCGAATTAAGGCTTGGTTTCGAATTCTTGTTGCTAATCCACGTTCCCAGCTGATTTTGACAATTCAGTCAAAGGTTCAAACAATGCTTCCAAACTGAAGATAGATTAGAAGACTTTGATTAGACCGATAATTCCTACGCATCGTCACTCAATAAATATTTCGAAACTAAATAATAACTCAGGATCGGTTTCATGGCCTATTTTTCCTTGGCCCCCGCTGCTTCTAAAAAATTATTTTGTACACATATTGTAGACATCCAAGCCATTTAAGGACAACATTTTTGAAACCTTGTGGCCGCAACAAGATTCTTCAACAGCAGGAATGCGATGATTCCTTCAAACAGGAATAATTCTCTGACGCCTGACTGAAGCAGGAAATTCTTCAGTTCAACTGACAATACAGAGCACCAAACGAATAGTGTCAGCGATTACATTTCTGAGGCTCCCAATGTAGCAGCCATCCGTTCCAAAATCTTTCTTCACCATTCAACCGTTTTGAAGAGTGCTGAGAGGCTTCAGCGTTCAATGCTCTTCTCGCCGCTTTCGATTCCACCCATTTCACC